>PVIA01003127.1:80464-180448 GCA_004024845.1 Tonatia bakeri
CACCGCTCTGCCACTATTGGGCCTAGACACTTATTTGCAGGCCAGCTCACAGGTGAGAGCCTTGTTCAGAGGAGGAGAGTGGCAAACTGGTTTGGGAAGACGGAAATGGGAGTAACTCAGCTCAACTCAGTTCCCGTGGGAGGCCATGACCAGCGCAAAAACCCCCACGTCACCCAGCAAGTCCAACTCTTCCTCCTTTCCCGTCCGCTTCAGTGTCCTCCAGCCTTTTCCAGGCGGCCGTTGACGACTTTCTAGTGTGCGGTCCTTCTCCATCGGGAGTCAGTGAGGGTGGCTGATGACGGAGGACGGCTCCATGCAGGCGGAGGAGGTGCGAGAGTCACGTTCCGCTCCGCACACAGCCCCACCGCCGAAGAGGCCCAGGCCGCACCTCCCACCTCAGCGCCCCCGTGCACCGCAGCTGAGCCGGGTGGGAGAGGGTCGCTAGAGCCGGAGCCGGGCAGAGAGGGGGTGGGGCTGAGCCACCGCCGCTCGCTTCGTGTCCGCCCTCCCCCCACTCCAGTCCTGAGGGCTGGAGCCCGACACCGCGGGGTCACAGAGGGAAAGTGTGCGGGTTCTGTTTGTTTGTTTGTTTGTTTGTTCTCCTGCGCGTGTGATTATTTTTCTTACTTTGGGGATAAGGGGTTAAGGGTGCGTGTGTGTGCGCGGCGCCCACATGCTTGGCCCGCTCCCCTCCTCCCCAAGGCGATATCCCTTTATTCTCCCAGGCGCGCCCCGCAGAGACGAGGCTGTGCCCTTTTCCCTGACCCCATAGCCCAGATCAGGATGCGGGACCGGAACCACCTTTTTCTTATTAAAACAAAACAACACGGAACAAAAAAGCCCGGACCCCTGAAGGGTCGAGGATTCAGAAAGTGAAACCAATCAGCCAGGCCCGCAGCCCTTCCGCGGATCCGGGATCCAGAGGGGCGGGTGTGAGCCAGCGTGTGTGTACCTGTGCGGTGGGTGTGTGCTGTTCGTCGCGTCTGGGACACGCGGCTGTGGCTGTGCTCCGGGTGTTGCGTAGTTGCCTGTGGGGTGTGTGCTGGCTGCAGGGTTATGAGAGTCTGTCTGTGTGTGTGGGTTTGTGGTGTGCGTGTGTTCTGTACGATGTCGCGTGTGCCCGCGCCCACACCCGCTTCGTCAGTGCCCGCTAGATGAACGTCCTCACTCCCGCTACGTCCTATCCCCGGCTTCCACCCGGGACCGGGCGATGGAGACCTCGGCAGAACGCCCCCGTTTCCGTGCCAGGGTCTGCAAAACCTGGCGGAGCTGCCTTCGTTCCGGGCGCAGCGAGTTCGTTGCAGCCGGGTTGCCCTCGGGGCCTCCCGCCAGCGCTCCGCGTCCCCCCCACCCCGTCCCAGGACTTCTGGCTCTGAGCCCTCGAAGTCTGTCCCGCCGGGCTCACAGCGCGACTCTTCCCCAGGCGCTCCGGGTCCACTGCCCCGACACCCGTTCAGAGGCCCCGCTCCCTGCCCCGGAGCCCCGCGCCCACGCGCCCCTCCCCCCCCGGGCCTTTCCCGGTTCCCTCGTCCGGCGAGTCCAACTCCGTTGAACAGGGCAGCGCCTCCACCGCACCTTCGAAAGCACCCCATTTTTGGTGAACCATTTTCTTCTGGGAGGGGGCGTGCTTGATCCAAGAGTGGTTCATAGTTTTGTTTTGTCTTGACCGCGCTCGGTGATTTCATGTGTGTGCGTACTTGAAACGTCCCGGTCAATCCCAGATTGAAGGCTCCCAGAGCCGAGGCTGACATTTGGAAGTGAAGCAGAAACGACAGGGGAAGTGTGGCTGAGGGCAGCGCTCCAGACCCTCGTGGGGAGCCCTCCCGCCCAGCGGTGCCGGGATCCCGCGGTGGTGCTGACCCCAAGGACTCCCCCCTCCTCCTCCCCCCGGCAGATTCTCCAAGGCCCGGCGCCCGTGGCGGAGAAAGCTCTCGGGGGGGCGTGGAGGAGCACGCCGAGAGAGCGCGGGCCGGGCTTGTGGCGACCTCGGTAACCACCCCGCCGCCCCGTGTGCGCTCATTAACTGCTCCATCAGAAAGGAGAAAAGGGACGCGATAATTCGAAACTTCAGGAAAAGCGAAATCGGAGGGTGGGGAAACGCGGGCCTCTGCAGACCGCCCCTTCCCCGGGCCTCGCCGAATGTGGGGGCTTGAACCACAGCGCACCCGGCCGGAGCGGAGAGAGGATTTCTTCCATTCCACCCCCAAACCGAATTATTCACCGTTTCCCCAAACCGAGTTACTACGAAAGGCTTGCCAAATCGGGCTTAAATTCCACTGAGAACAGACAAAACGAAGCTCAAATTTCGTTTGGCGACTGTGGGTGGGTGGGAGAAGAAAGGACACGGATAAACCGGGCATCGCCGCGGAGCGCCGAGGGCGCGGGTCGCGGTAGAGTCTCTGTTCACCTGGGCGGACCCGCACAGGTGCAATGTGGGTGGTCTGCACGGGTTACAGGCCCCCGCGCCCGGCTCCAGCAGCGAACGCGGAGCCTTTGCTCAGGAGCGTGTGAGCCGAGCGGTACGGGTACGGCGCCCAGGGGCGGTGCGGAGAGCCCTGCGCGCCCACCACGTGTTCAGGGTATCCGGAAGGGGCACTGGTTCGGATGCAGTTCCCCGCTTCAAGGGAGGATTCGCACTTGGGATGACTTCAAGCAAGGCATACACCCCACCGCTGCGGGTGCTTATTCTGCCCGGGGCGGAGGAGGGGGGTTCGGATTGTATTTGCCGGGTTATCTGCGAAGAACCTGCAAACCGCCGTGCATCACGCGGATCTCTGAGGTCCAGTCGCCGCTCAGAGGTGACTCTGAAGACCGCGGAGGCGCAGTGTCCACCTCAGGACTCTGCTGTCGTCTCCTGGGGCCTCACTTCAGTGCTGGGGTTCTCCAAGCGAGGCCCTCCCACTGCCAGAGAGGACCTGCGGAGGACAGCTGGGAGAGCCACTTCTGGCTTTGTGACAAGCTAGAGGCTGAGAGAGTGGTAGTGACAAAAAAAAGAGTTCCTTTTGTTTTTCCTTCCCCCTCTTCTTCTCAGTTTCATTATGTTTGGGGATTTTTTGGTTTTTGCAGTTCATTCTAAAGCAAATGACAAAAGCCTGGACTTCTTAGGTACAGTTTCCTCCTTTTATACCTTTTGGAGAAAATGGGTTTCAGAAATGGGAAATGGCTGACCCAATGACCTAGCCTATCCCAGCCAGCACATTGGAGATCGAGCTGGAATGGGAACCCAGGCCTCCAGCCTCTCAGGGGCCTCTCAGGCCAGCCCTCCCTCCCCTCTGATCAAACACAAACAGTCCTTCTTAGTCCCCAGCCCTGTCGCTTCTGCCTTTCCTGACCACCCCCACCCCTTCCCCAGGATGGTGAGATGTGGCACCTGAGAGAGGGGGGGACTCCTCCCTGAGGAGGTTTCCCAACCAGGCCCCCAGCCCACCCCCAGCCCTGCACCCTCCAGCATTCAGAAGAGGGAGCCTTGAAGAGAGAGGTGATGCTGGGCAGAGAGAGGTTTCCTCCTTTGTAAACCAGGGATAACAGCAGTACCGACCTCACGGGTGTTTTCTTGGCAAAGATACACGAGGACTGGACGTTGTGAGTGTTTCACAAATTTAAAAGGGCCGCAGGCATTTCCTGCTGCCGAGTGGAGGTGAGGATCCTGCATAAGTTCCGCAAAGACCCCTGAGAACTCGAAGAGGCTCTCACGAGGGGTCTCCTGGCTTTGGGGGTGGCCCAGGACAGAGGCCTGCTGGAAAACCCACCCTGTGCTTTCCCACCAGGCCCAGCAAGAAAGGACCCTGGGCACATGCCCCCAGGAGGAAGTGTGTTTTTATTCACCCTTTCCATTCCACCTGAAAAGCACCTCCTTTGTGAAGCCTTCCCTGCCAGCCAGCCCTACTCCAAAGAGCATTCTCCTCCTTGGATGCACCCTGAGCCACTGTCCTTGGAAACTGCCATAGTTCCAGGCACCGCTGTGTGGCTGCCTCCCTCCAGGGGAAGATAATGGTGGCAGAAAGGAAGCTTTGAAAGAATAAATCCTTGTAAGTTCATAGCCCCAATTATAAGGAGGTGGTGGAAGAGTAGAGTTGGTTAAGAAAGGGGGAAAGGTTGTCCTCTGTGGAAATAGCATTTTTCAATGAGCAAACCTTGCACATCCTGTAGAATGGAAGGGAGTGGGTTCTCTAGCTGCCCAAAGGAAGGGCTCCCACACAGCTCCTTTTCCTGAAGCCCCAAGGCTTCAGGGTGGACTCCTTAGAGACAGGTGCCACAGGTATGTTTTCCTGGAAAAACTCCTCTCTCTCCATTCCAGCAGTGAATCCAGATTGAAACCGACTTGCTCTTCCCACCCCTCTCTCCAGGGACACGTGACGGAGGGGTTCAACCACCCTGGCACACTCCTTGGATCTGTCTGTCTCTCCAAGGAGATCTGAGCCTGGTCACTCCCAGTGTCCTCTCTTACTCTTCTTACCTCTTCCTAGCTTCCCTCTTTCTCTGACCACTGTACTCCCCTACCCAGTTCTGATTGCTGGCTTCACTCTGAGCCCTGATAATGAGTGCATGTGAATATGCCTGCTTGAGTTGCGTGCTCAAGTGAGAGGCGTGTGTACGGGTCCGGTGAGGACTGGTGGCACTGGGGACACACCCGTCTCTCCCCTAACATGAAGTACCTTAGATGTGTGTGGACAGGGTGGGTGCATGTGCCTATGTGTTTATATGCTGGGATTTTCTGTGTTTTCAAGTGTATATACCAGCAAGTCAACATGTATAGTCGTGGATCTGTGTAAGAGACCAGTATGGTGCTTTTATTCGGTGATGTTACTATTCATCTTTGGGTACACATCAGTCTGTACTCTATATTTGCGGATCCATAAGGGAAACGGAGGTCTGTTTTATTGGTGTATGCGAGTGCACGTGTTGAATTTGGATGGAGTCTCTAAGAAGCTGTGTACTTGTGGTTATAGATGCTTGCACAGGTGTCCCGGACACCTGTCCACCAAGGTCTTGGGCACTAACGTTTAGAGGCGGGTCCTGCACACGGACTGAAAATGCGGCCACCGAGCCGGGCCTCCTGTGTTTCCTACGCCCTCTGAGGAGCCGGCAAACTGGACTAGCCTCCCACTCCCGGACTCTGTCCCAGTTCGTGCACGGCTTCAGCCGGATGCAGGGCCAGAGTAAAGGCAGGACGTCACAGGGGCAGAAGCCCAGTCTGCGGGTCGCTCCAGCGGCCTCAGGGGCCAGCAGGAGCTGCGGTGTCGCAAGCAGACGGGGCCACCGCCGGAAGCGGAAGCCAGGATTGGGGTGGGGAGTGGCGAGGCGCCGTCGCTGCGGTCGCGGCCGGCTTGGCCCAGGGCACCCCGCGGGGGCGTGCGCTCCGCGAGCGTGCGGGGCAGGCTGGGCGCCAGCCGGTTCCTCCCCCGACCCGGCGTCTGTTTACCAACAAACTGCCGGCGCTCAGCAGCGAGCATTCCGACGCATTGAATAAGCTGCCGGCGCTGGCGGTCTGGTGTCTACTCCCTTGCAGGTTCGTGACGGCGGGGTAGGAACCGCGGGTCAGATTCCGAGGGTGGGAGAGCATGCCGCAGGTTCCCTGCGCCCCCGCCGACGCAGCGCCCAGCCGAGGAGCTACTTCCCTTGGCCCCCGGGCATCGCAGTCCCGCCGACACCCTGCGTTTCTGCCGTCAAGACCGAGGAGTTCCCAGACTGCCCCCATCACCCTGCAACCCCAGCACCCGTCTCGGGGAGGACCCCGAGGTAGCTGGGCCAAGAGCATGAGCCCCGCCCCCTCCGCATCTCCCAGTTCTGAATTTTCCTACCTTGGGCTGCCCCGGGGTGGGGCGGGCCCTGGCTGCAGGCCTCCGTGAGGTTACTGCGTGCGGTGGCCAATCCCGGGCGTCTGAGTGGGCGGGGCACCCCGTCGGGTCCCGGGAACCATACCCAAAAGCTAGAAGAGGGGGGCCCATGAATTTAGGGGGGAGGGGGAAGCCATGGGGGCACCCCCCAGAACCCCTTTCCCAGGCGCGCTTTTTGCTGGCAGTGGCGCGGAGAGACACCGTCGCCGGGATCTTAAGTGTGGGCGAAGCTAGGTGGGGGATCTTTCGGAGCGCCCGAGGCTTGGAAAAGAGAGAGTTGGCAGAGAAAGCGGACTACGTGCCGTGCCCGGCCATGGCCTAGGTCCTTCTGCCCGGCCCCGGGCGCAATGTCCTCTTTGCCCTGCCCCCTCCCTGGCAGGGACGCTTCCAAAGCCGTCTTCCCGGACATCGCCCCCGTCCCATCTGTAGTGGCTGCCTACCCTCTAGGCCTGTCCCCCGCAACCGCAGACGCCTCCGATTTGCCCTACTCTGGGCCGTACGGCCACCTCCTGCCCTATCCCTACACCGGGCCGGCGACGCCCTCAGATGCTTACCTGCCTTGCCAGCAACCCACGGCGCCCTCTCAGCCCTCTCTGCAGGAGCAGGAAGCAGGTAAGTACGGCCGCGGCGGCCTTTCCCACCTCGGGGACTCGTGCTCCTGTGCGCCCCTAAACTTCGCCCTCGCCTGGCTGGGCGCAGCTAGCGGGATTCAGCCCTTGCTCAGATTCCATGGGATCTGGGGGTGGGGGGAGGGCAAATGGATGGGGCGGGAGACGGGGGGGAGGGGCGGGGGCGAGTTGATCCAGGTCTCCTTTCAAGACCGACCTGGTTTCGATTTTCAGTTGTGTGAAGCCGGGCCGCGGGGCTCCCTCGCCCACCCCCTGGAGCACCGGGGTTGTGTGTACCTACGTGTAACGGAAACCTGAAAGAACCCAGATGTGGGTGTGGGTGCCTACCCCTTCCCAGGACCCTCTCCGTCATGCTCACCTTTTCCCCGTGGCGCCTCTCTCCGCTGCTTTCGTTTTGTCTCAGCAAACAGTGCTCAAGCCAAAGACGGAAAACTAGAAGTCAGGTCCCAGCTGGAGGACAGCAGACATGGAGGCTTACTGGGGCCCCTTCCCCTCTCCCCACCCCACCCCTACTGTGCCCAAAGTGCCTGAGACTGGAAGCTGGCCGGAGAGAATCCGGGGCTAGGACTCCATCATCCATTGTTCTAAGGATGTAGCCACCTGTGGGCCGGTCTCTCACTGTGGACACCAGCCATTCCTGTCATCTCTGCCCCTTGCCTTTGGGGGACATTAGGCCACAGTTCCCATTCCCTGGAGCAACGTTGAGCTCCTGAGAAAGTGCCCACTAGAGGTTATCAAAGAAGCCAGGGAGGGAGCCTGTCCCCCTGGCTCTGGGCCAGCATGGGCAGAACCCACGCAGCACTCCACATGTACCACCTGTACTAGCTCCAGCTTAGACCTCAGGTCCCCTGCACTCCCCGCCCCCACCTAATGGCCCCTGAAGTTGTCTTCAGCAGTTTTCTCAAAGGTTGTGCATCTACTGGGTGACTTTGCTGGGGTCAGTCCAGGACCAAGACATCTCCCTGCCTTCTGTCACTTGGCTGAGACTCAGGAGCTCATTCACATCTGAGCCAGGGGTGACCCTAGACATTTGGGAGCCCAACATCCTTGAGGTCCAGATGAGCACACTGAGGCCCAAAGAAGAAGCGTGCAGCGGCAAAGGAGACAGCCTGCTTTCCAGGCTCTGGGCGCTTGCAAATGGACTCTTCACCACGTAGGGCCAGAAAAGAGGATGTTGAGGGAATTTCCTCAGAGCCCCCCCAAAGTTAACTGCCTCCCAGGCAGCCTCTCCCAGGCTGCCGAGCCTGTTATAGGGGGAGGAACAGTCGTCTACACCTGATCTCGTTTCTACAGACAATTCCTTGGACCTTTCCAGTGCATGCTGATGTGGTAGATTGATGTGTGAGTGTGTGTGGGGGGGGGAGGGGCGGGGAGTAAGATAACCCTGTCCTTAAGCTAACTGTTGGAAACGGGGGTGGTGCTTTCAGCCCTGCCTGCCACACTGCCTGCTTCCCTTTGCTTTGTCTAGGGACCAGAGCATGGAGCATTCCTTTTCTTTATGGAATTTCCCGGACGCTACGAAAACCACACACCCTTTAAACTAGATTGTCACATTTTTCTACTGAAACTGGTGGATTTGGCTTACTCTGTTTAGACTGAATGGTTGGGGTGTGAGAGAGGGCTCGGGGATCTTCCTTTTTGCCTCCACTCCACGTCCCCCCAGCCCCACCCTCACTCCTGCCTCAGGGGAAGGTTCGGCTCCAAGGAAGCTAGCTACGTGCCACCACCCTGTTGAGCAGGCAGGGACCGGCGCCTTCAGGGAGGCCCTCGGGCTTCATAGTGACGACCAGGGCAGATCCTGTTGTGACTTGCTGCAGCTAGTGTGGAGGAAGGCAGCTGTCAGTGAAGGAACTTGGCAGGGGTCTGCTGGGAGAGTTAGGGCTCAAGAACTGTGAAAGTTCAGGAGCCCCGGCTGTCTCCTAGGCTCTCTGCATCACCTTGGAAATGACCGGTCCACACAGACAGAGAGAAGCAGTGGTTGCTCAGTTGCCAGCCCAAGGCTGGGAGCAGTAGGGTGGGAGCAGGAAAGGCTGGACAGGCTCAGGTGGAGCAGAAACCCAGGGTTTTTCTGGGAATTGGCTGAGGTGGGGGTCAAGGAGGGTCGATCTGAGAAGCCCTAAGCGCCTCTGGCCATGGGTGAGGGATGCAGGGGAGGTCATCACCACTGCGGGCCAGGGAACCTGTGGGGTGAGCCAGAAGGACGAAGGCCTAGGGGGACAAGGATGGACCCCAACCATCTGGGCACTGGGGCCAAGCGCCCTTTTTGCTAGGAGGGCAGGCAGACCTGCGTGGAATGCAGCAAGCATTGCCCTAAGTCCAGGGACATCTGGCCACTCGGTCCACCCCGGCCCTACCATCTGCATGAAGTGGTCTCCTTGTCCCGATGAAGCGGCGCAGCTTGAGGCCGCCCAGATCGGAAGTGGAGAACCTCTCACCCACCTCCTTCTACGGCCGGGTTAGCTGCCGGCCCGAATTTGCTTGGGAGGCCGAGCCCAGGGGCAGGAGCTGACCAGATCTTCTGCGCGCGATCCGGGAGTAGCCGGGAGGGCCTGCGCAGCTTTCGGCTGCGTACTCTCCGGAACTGGGTCACCTTCCTTACCAGCCGAGAACCTGTTCGTGAGTTCGGCGGGGCGCCCCTGAGAACCTCCTCTCCTAGCCAGCCGGCCAAGGGGGAGGGAAGAGATGGTCGCTTTCCCTGCAGTGTGTTCCTCAAGAGTGCCCCTTCTTACAGCACGGGAGGCATGGCCAACCTTGGGGGTACTTTCGGCACTCCGATCCTGGGAGACGTGTTCATCCTGGCGTTCAAGGCCAGCTAGGCGGAGCCCCTCCGACCCACTCTTCCGGCAGTGGGGAGGCTGCCACGCAGACGCTGTAACGCGCCTCTAAGTCCTGCTTGAGCGTTCCCTCCGCCTGTAACACCCTTCCCCCGCGTCCTCTCCAGGTCTCAGCCCAGCCCACCGCTGAGCCTTTGGGAGGGGGGGCCACCCCGCCCTGTCCCGCCCCATCCCAAGCTGGCGCCACCGCACCCGGCTGAACTTTGACCTTCCGCGCGCGCGTGTGTGTTTACCTACCCTTGCTTTGGCCCTAGCAGCTTTCTTCCTAGGATCACAGGGCCCATAGGAGTGGGAGCTCCCTGAGGGCAAGAACTGCGTCTTGTCCCACCTAGAGTACAGTGGATTTGAGGTTTGAAACGGCGGTGGAGCAGGAGGTAGAGAGTGTCGGCGCTTTTTGCTAATCCTAGGCCAGCATGTAAATGAGATGCAAGTGAACCTATAAAATGGCAAGCCCGACCACCCTCCATCCTATGCTGCCCCCAGATGCAGAGAAGCCGCCGCTGTCCCCAGAGCCCTTGGAGCAGCTCCCGCAGGCCCCGACCAAAAAGCTGCGCAAGCCTAGGACCATCTACTCGAGCCTGCAGCTGCAGCACCTAAACCAGCGTTTCCAGCACACGCAGTACCTGGCGCTGCCCGAGAGGGCCCAGTTGGCTGCACAGCTCGGCCTCACCCAGACCCAGGTGGGGCCAGTCCCGTTCTTCCTGCATGCTAACCATCCCTAAGTGTGTTCTCTGGGAACTCGCCCCTCCCCCCACCCCCTATCTCTGCCCTCTGACGCCTGCCCCCAGGTGGGAATGACAGCTGAGTCCCCCAGCCCGGTTGTCACAGTTCTTTAGGGTGTGCTCATTGCTGGCCCTCAGTAAGTTGGGGGAATGTATTTTTGAGAGGTGTTGTGGGGCGTAGGTTTAGGTGGAGGAGGGTACCCACACTGGGAGAGCGCAGAGGCGGGAACTCAGGGGCTTCCAGGGCTGTGGAGCACTGGAGCGAGGGCTCCCGACTTCCGCTCTCCTCCCGGGACCGCCCCCTGCCGCTGGGCTCCTGCACTTTGGGCACATCCTTCCACAGGGTCTCCACCTGATCTCCCATTCTTTTTCCCCTTTCTCTCCGAAGGTAAAGATCTGGTTTCAGAACAAACGTTCCAAATACAAGAAGCTCCTGAAGCAGAACTCTGGGGGGCAGGAAGGGGACTTGCTTAGTAGGCCTCCCTCCCTGTCTCCCTGCTCCCCACCCCTGCCATCCCTCTGGGATCTACCCAAGGCAGGCGCCCTGCCCACTGGGGGCTACGGCCACAGCTTTGGGGCCTGGTATCAGCATCACTCCCCAGATGTTCTGGTTCCACCTCAGATGATGTGAGCCTGAGGGTGGGGAGGCCAGGCCCCCAACCCTCCTACAGAGCCCAGGAGGCTCCCCCTTGCCCCATAATCCAAACAGCCTAATAAAAAACTCTGGTCTCAGCTACTGTCCCCCCACCCCACCACCACCACCATGGACAGCACACCTTCCCTCCAGCTGGTCAAAAGCTCTGGAGAGAGTGGTTGGCTGGAGTTCAGGCTGTTGCCAGGACCTCTAGTCTTGCTACCCCTTCCTTGAAAGGACAACAGTTCCATCATAGCCTGGGGCCAAAACCAGCAAGAAACACTGAATGTTTTTCCTCTGTGTGCCTTGGGCCTTGCCCCACCCATTTGCAGAGCAAGAACAGAAGTGAAATATATATCCAATCTCCAAACGGACCACCACCCGGCCCCACTCACCAATTTTTCCTGGAGGTCAGTCCATCACCCCATAACTGATACACCTACTTACCCTCCTGTGAGGGAAGGGGATGCTGAAAATGTGGAGTTTGTAGACCTGTGGGTAATTTATGTTCTCTTAAAAAAGCCCTCTTTTCCCCATCTACCATTTTGAGTAGGCAATGGATCCAATTATCCTTATAATTCAATGGATATTTATTAATACCCCCCCCAATACATAGCAACCCACATGTATATACTCTTGGGAAACACAGGATAGCATTTTGGGCAAAAAGGGGACAAATAGGCTCTCAAGATGAGTGTAAGTACAAACACCCCAAACAGGTGGGGTGGGCCCAGCAATTCAGCTTTTTACAGTTGTCTCTCTTGAAATGAAATACTCCCATGTTTAGCCAATCTGACTAGCATCCCCAGGCTCTTACCATCCCTCATACTGTGAGCTTCCAGACATTAAAGTTTGTACAAAAACCTGGGCCCTGGCTTGGAGGCGTGTCTTTCCTGATTTCTGGGGCTGGCTGCGCATGCCCCTTCTGCACCGTCTGACTCTTCCAACCTTGAACTACAGGCACTGGGGCCTAGTTGTGCCTCTTCCACTAACCAGCTCTGTGGTTCTAGCTCTGGAACGTTTTAATAATACCTGTATTTTCACAGCGCTCTAGGGTGAAACCAGAAGATGCTAATGCTGGCAATGACCAAAGTCTGAGTGGTCCAGTTCTAGAAGGAGTGGGGTGCCACAGGGCCTCCGGTACCCCACCTTTAGGCCATGGAGGGTCTCTGCTCACCTTGGGAGAGGACATGCCCACTGAGCCAGTCTGGTCCGCCCCTGAGAGAAGTGTATTTCTTGGGAATGGAAAGGCCCCAGCCCACCTAGGGGGAGGGGGAGGAGGAGGCAGAGGAGAAGAAAGCCCCGGAAGGAACTGGACTTCTCCACCTAGCAGACACTTATGGAGCCTCTGCTCTGTTAGATCTCCAGATACCAAGGTGACTTAGGCAGACCCTGCAGGCTAACAGGCAAGCCAGACAAGTGGCCAGCCACCTGTGTGGTGCCAGGCTCAGGGAAGTACAGAGGGCAGTGTGGGCAGAGTCAGGGGGTCCCAACTAGGCCTTAGGGCCCCCCACCCCACTGCTCACACAGCACCCAGTCACAGGGGGGCTGAGGACAAAGGCAGACTATAATTCAGGGAATCCAACCCAGCTTGACTAGAGGGTTTGGGGAAGGGGCTTCCAAGCCCAGGGAAAAAGCTCCCAAAGCCGGCTTTCCTCTTATTGCCTAAACCTGTTCCCAGGCACTCCGGGCCCACCCTGTCTGGAAAGACCACTCAGGCCTCTTGAGCCAACCCCGCTGGCACAGAAAGGGCCAAATTGGAGTTGTGTGGGGAGTAAGGGAGTGTGCAATTCAGTGGAAGCCCCCGCCCCTTGGGAGAGGACCTGTAATTAGTCCCTCCAAGACCCTGTTCTGAGTCAGTGGTCACCCCTACTTCCCTAAACACACATAGAGGGTTCTCCTGGGGTTGACAAGTGGCACAGGGCCAGCCAAAGCCAAGATCCAGGAGGAGCGAAGAGGGATGCCAAGAGGAGAAACCTCCTCCCCTTCCTCTTCCTCTTCTTCTTCCTCCCCACCAGTGCCGTCCCCCACCCCTGGCTACCCTCTCTCTACTGGCTGTCAGTGGCCCGGGCCCCGGAACCCTCCTTTGGGTTTTCTGTGAGGCCACAGGCCCGCAGGGCTGCTGTTCCCTCCCACTCTAGGTTGCACACTCCTCCTCTTTCCACAGACCCGTGATAAGATCTACCACCCCATCTCGGAAAGCCTCCAAAGGCGAGATTAATTGGACAGCCCAACACGAGTCGCATGGTTAAAACAACAGCCCAGGTTGTAAAGTTAAGTAGCAGGAGTGTAATTGTTCTCCTAGCCAGAGGCCAGCTGAGCTGACAGCATCTCCCCCTTTTCCACCCCATCCATTCACTGCTTCCAGGGGGAATGGGAGTCCTTTTCTACATGGGAGCTGGTTCAGTTTCCTTGAGCTCCTGGGTGATGATGGGACTGGAGCTCCAGTGGAGGCGGAGCTGCATTCCCCTTCCCTCAAGTCATGTGAGCTGCAGAAGAGGAACTTTTGGTTTCTTCCCGTGGGGACACCCCTCTGGGAAAATTCGGTCAATAAGGGAGGGAGGACAAGAGTGGTTAAGAATGGGGGCTTTGGCCTCCAAAGAGTCCCAGCCTACGGTGTGACTTTTGGCAAGTGATTTCACCTCTCTGAACCTCGTTTTTCTCCCTCTGAGATGGGAATACTAATGGGGCCTGCTCCGCAGCGCATCCGCGATGATTAAATGAGATAGTACTTGTGACACTGTGTGCCTGGAACACAGTAAGCACTTAATAGATGCCATTTGTAGCTGCCATGTGATTATCAGGGAGGAGGGGTCACGGTGTGAGTCCAAATTGCCGCTGCCATCCACTCACCTCTCCCCTTTGGCCTGTCTCCCTCCTGAGGGTAGGGGGGAGGGATGGGGCTGGAGGCTGGAGAACTCCAAACGTCCCTGGTCACCACCATTTGGGAGCAGGACCCAGGCAAGGCCTCAATGGCACTGGGCACGGAGAATCATCTGAGACCGGAAAATGGAAACAGGGAGACCAGGGCACATTCTCAGGGTCTCAGCCGCAGGAAAGCTGACTCCGGGCTTCCCTTCCCTCTCCCCCTATGCTATTTTAAGACGTGCCCCCCATTCTCTCTCCCAACAAAATGAGATTCAATTAATTCAATTAAAGCAATTTTGGGAGCAGCTCCTGAAGGCTTTCAATGTGAGATAATTACAAGTAATTTGCTGCTGTGAAGAGGAAAGGGCACCCGGGGTCTGGGGGGGCTGGGGGGGCTGGGGAAGGAGGTAGTCCCCTCCTGACCAAGCACACACTGATCTAGAGGGATTCCACACTGCAATCTTAACTGCCTTCCCATTGGCCAAATTACTTGCAGGTGGGAAGAGGGAGAATGTGGTGATGGGAGGGGGCAGGGAAGACACTGAGTGACAGGCTGCCCCTCCCCCACCCCAAATCCTCCGTGTGCAGTGGGGGTGGGGAGCCGGTTGTTCCCGACAAAATGTCTGCACAGCCCTAGCAGCTGATTACTCAGCTCCAAACCTCATTGGAGCTTGGATGTCTGAACTTGTCTCTGGGATTGTATCCAGAGTCAATGGAATGTTATCCGGGTAGCCGAGGCCTGTGTAGACCGGGCCTCGAAGATCAAGGACTAACCCCACGACTTGCAAGGGATGTGGGTCCAGAGGGGAAAGGCCAGAAGGCGCTGACTTTCTGCTCTCAAAGAGGTGATGTCCACCCGCTCTCTCTCCTCCCCGAGCTGCTGCTTTCTGGTTCTGCCTGGTGTCTAACCTCAACTCTTCCCATTATCCCGGTGGCAAATCTCCTCTCAGCTTTCTGTCCCCAGGGCCACTGCAGCCTCTCCTTCAGAAAAGTATCCTGCAGGTGTTGCCAGCCACCGGCTCTCCTGGGGTAACCCTTTCCTTGCCAGGGCTCATGTGACCTGGGAGGAGGTGAGGGGGTGACTGGTGGTGCTGGCAGGGAACTCCAGGTAGGAGCCAGGAGGCGGAGGCTCAGACAGGTGTAGCCACGGGCACCAGGCCTCTGCAGAGACCCTTTGAACCCGGCCCTCCAAGTAGCTGGTTTTCAAGGGACTAAGGTATCCCTTTACATGTTCCAGGAGATGAGTAATGTTTTAACAATCATGGTGGGAATTAAAAAGCCACTGACCCGGAAGTACTTCTGTTTTTATCTTCCCTTCTATCACTCTGCTTGCTGCTCCCATTCCGAGGAGAGGTGAAGAAGTACAGCTCCTTCAGCTCCCATCTCCCCGGCCCCAGCCCTGGCCTCTCCTCTCAGTCGCATGCTTGGCTGTTGGACCCAGGGCAGCCCGGGAAAGATTCTGCCAGGGAGTCCTTGGGCGACTGCTGTTTCTCCGCTTCCGAGATAACAAAACTTAGAGAGGGAAAAGTGGCCCCCTCTTCATGCCTCTGCTACCCGCTGGTCCTGGCCAGCCCACACTGATTAAGGGAAGGGATTAAAGACCCTTCCACCCCAAACCTCAAAATACGAAGGCCCCAGGCAAATGCATGGAGGCAGGCAGATAGACGCAGAGATCAGGCACAGGGACATCATAATGCACACACAGGCAGGAACACTGGCACACACAGAGGGGGCATGGCCGCACACAGAGACACGTGTGAGCATGTGTTCATGAAGCCTTCCCGTGGTCATACATGGATATATGAAAGAAATACGCACGCAGGTTATATGCTCACAGAGAGAAGCCCAGCACAAAGGGATGGACCAGGAAGGAGATACACAGGGGCTTAGACATGTGCAGAAACAGGCTGAAACCACCCAGAAATACACAGACTAGCCTCGCTCCATGTGAGTGTGTGCGGGGAGGGAAAACAACGGGACTCTCTCCACTGTCTCTCGCTCTCTCCCCTCGCCTTCTCTTGTTCCTGCCCCCTTTCCTCGCTCTCCATCTCCTGTTTTCTGGGCCTGTATTCCTTGTGAGCAGTTGGGGAGGGAGATTGAATGGCCACAGAAACCAGATGATTTTATTATGACTTTTTCCCTTGGTTCTCGGAAGGCTTGTCTCCTTCTTTTCCTGAGTCCTAGCAAGAGATCCTATCCCGGCCCTTCCTGAAACATCTCATCATTCCCAGAATGGCCATGGATTCCTTCCCCTCACAGGGACCCAAAGCCTGTCCCCTCAGATGTCTCTGCTGACCCCTCTACTGCCCTTCCCTGACAGGAGGGCAGGAGGGGGGCCTGGGATCATGGGGTGGTGGAAAAAGCACTGCTCTGCTACTATTTGCTGTGTGACCTTGGACCAGTTACATACCCTCTCTGATGCTCAGATCATTTCTTTTGCCAAATCCTCTGTGTGTGGGAAGGGGGGTGGGGGTTGATGTGTGTCCACCACCACTTTCTACTCCAGGCTGGGGCTTTGCAAGGCAGAGCTTGTTTTCCATCAGGTTGGAGGCTCCCTGGGCCAGGCGGGGGACTTTGCTTCCCCCGTCAGATTGGATGCATTCTGTAGCTCTTGCCAACCCTGCAGCTTGCTGGCTGTAAGGTACTCGGCCCCATTGGCATCCTGGGGGATAGGTCTGGCCGGCCCAGAGAGGAGAAAGGAGTTGGCCCCAAGCTTCCTTCCGACATCCAGCTTTCTGGTTCAGCTTCTCACGGTGCCAGGCTTTCAGCCTCTCTGGTCCACAAATGGAGAGGTTACTTCACTTCCAGGGGAGGGGTGCCACTCTCTGTGGAACTTATATGGAGTATATTCTCCTCAGCTTCATCTCAGCCATCTCCTTTCAGACTGCAGTTGAATTCTGGGTCAGATAGAAGGAAAACCCTTTGGCCAGCGTGACCCTGTAGCCCCCACTCCCTCACTCTCCCCCACTTCAAGCTGATGAGGAACACGAAGGGCAATCGTGAGGCCGGAAATGGCATCTGGATTATCCCACTTAGGTCAGAGGCTCTGCTCAGGAATCCCCTTGACCCAGAAGTCCACCCCATGATCACCTTTGCTGTCCTGCTTTACCTGACCCCTCAGGACTTGCTCTCCTCCCTCAGACCAGAGGAGCCTGAGACCTCCCCTCCTAGTCTGGGGGCTGCCCCCATCATGGCTCCTTCCTCTGTCTGATCACCCCTCCCCCAGCCCTGGTGTTCCCACTGTCTTAGGGGTGAAGGGCCCCAGTGCATGGGGCTGGGTAGAGGACTAAGAATGGATGGGGGCATGTGACCCTGCCCAGGCCCCACCCCTCCCACTGCGCATGGTGCCTGCTGCAGCACCACCACCAGCCCGTGCTCTCAGGCCGGACCCAGGAGCTGCTTTCTCAGTCTCTGCATGCCAAGGCCTGTTGCAAACTCCTCCTCCCAGCCCTGGAGCCACCACCGGGAATTCTTTGCTCCAACAGATCCTGGGGGAAGCCAGACGGAGCGGAGGCTCCTGACATGCCTCTGCTGGGCTCCTGTCACATTCCCCAAGCCCAGGGGAATCAGCTGGATCCACTGATGCAGGCTTCTTCCACCCCTGGTGACCTCCTCCTTAAGTCTTCCTATCTCCCCCTTTCAAACCTGCATCTGTGCTGGGACTCCTTCCTGGCTTTGGATGCCTGCTGCTCCCAGCCCCTTGACAGCCTCATCAGAACAATAAGAATTATTTCCTCTGGCCTCTTGAGAAATAAAATTTGTCTCTTCCTCCAGAGAGACTTCACGGAGTCTCTGGAATGCAGATACATAGCTAAAAGGCCTTGGGCAAGTCACTCTGTCTTCCCGGGCCTTTATATTCTCACCCATGCAGTGGGGGCATGATCAGTGTGTCTCGGAAGGTCATGGAGACCGGGAAGGTGCACTTGGTTCGTGCCGAAATATGCCAGGTATGTGAGGAGATATGGTGGCTTATTCCTTCACCTCGTCCATTAACAATTCGAAGCTGAAAGTGTCCCTCTTCCCCCATCCTTCTAAATTCTCCTCCAACCCATCGGCTTACCCCATAATGGTGAAGAGTACAGTTCCATCCCCAGGAACCAAGATAATAAGAAGCCGAATGCCTGAGTTCAAGTCCAACTCTATGACCTTGGGCAAGTTTCCTAATCTTTCTGTACCTTACCTAACTCACCTGGAAAATGAAGATAATGATAGCATAGGCTTCAGAGGGTTATTGTGAGGACTGCCTGAGTTAAAACACAAAAGGCATTATAATACAGAAAGGATTCAGCAAGGATCAGTAGTCGTTTATTATTATTATTATTATTATTATTATTATTATTATACCCAACAACCAGGCAAGGAAAACCTTCTCTGTCCACAAGGGACCTTGCCCAAGCACCCCTATTCCTCTATCGGCCAACACCTGAGAGCAGAGCCCCAGTCTGGCTGTCTCCCCCAGACGCCCGGCAACATGGGTGGTGGGCGGGGCAGGAGCAGCTTTGGGAAGAGGGAAAGGTTGTGCAGCAGGCTGGTTCATGTGTGAGGATGTCTGATTGTGCTTCCAGAACAGCCTCCTGGGCACCCCAGGTAAAAAAGGTGTCTGAACAGGTGAGACCATCCAGCACCTGCTGGGGCTAACACAGAGGCATCGAGGTCCCTGATTTCTTTCCTGAAATGCTACCCCTCCTGTTACCCCTAGGCTAAATTCAGGGATAAAACCATTCCTTTTTAACTGATATTTGATCGTGTACCTCGAAAGCTCAAAAGACCCTGGGGGTTGGGGGGAGGGTGCGGGAAACCTTCCAGGCTTAAAAAAAACTTTGGTATAGTGGCTGGATACAAGATAAGTATAAGATAGTAGCTATTCTTTAATCTAGCAATAAATAAGAAAAAGTCTTCCTATAATAAGGGAAACACAAAACAATGAAATGCTCTAAGAATTAAAGA
Organism: Tonatia bakeri; assembly: GCA_004024845.1. Lineage (NCBI taxonomy): Eukaryota > Metazoa > Chordata > Mammalia > Chiroptera > Phyllostomidae > Tonatia > Tonatia bakeri. Next base: position 98,936 of record PVIA01003127.1, read on the forward strand.
TGCAAAGCAACCCTTTAGCTGCAGAGCACTGACTAGCCAGGCAATTGAGAGGCCCGACCGGAGGTGCCTACGAATGCTCTCGGCATAGGGCTTGGCGCACAGTAGGTCAGTGCCCTGTCTTCTTGACAGCCTGTTCCGTCCTCCCTGATTGTGTAGAGTTTGCCGAAACGTGGGTCTCCACCCCCTCAGTTAGCACCCTCCCTGCCCAGGTCTTGGGAGGATCTGAGTCGGAGCTTGGGAGCAATTTTCTCCTGCTTCGCTTCTTTAGCAGCTGGCCTCTTGCTCCCTCTGGCCCGGGCTTCCCCACCCTCCCTTAGCCCAGGGCACGTCACCCCCTCTCTCGCATTGGTGATTTCTGAGCTCAGGGCAGGCCTTGCTTGCTCCAGGGGAGGGCGTGGGGCAGCACCACACGCGCTGCATGACGTGGCCAGGCACCCTCAGTGTGCAGGGAAGGGCACGCTGCCACGCCGCCACCGTGGCTGCCACAGCTCTGCTGCCTCAGGTTTGCCAGGTGCAAGGTGAACTGCCTGAGGTGGGGGGCACATCCCCTTCCCCACCCCAGCTAATCCTCCAGGGTGTGGAGTCTCTCTCCCCTGCTTACTCAGCAGACATTTCCAATCCTGCTCCGTTGGCCCCGGGGGGACAACCCAGGAATCTGGGCCTCCAGGCCCCACCCCCGTCAGCCCCATCCCCAGGTTTGCTTCCTTCCAGGGTGCCTGCGCCGGGCCCCTGAGCCCTCCCTTCTTTCAGACATCGCACCTCAGGGCTCAGCAGGCCAATTCCATACTCCACCTCTCAAATCCCCTAAATTCACCAGCCAGTGAGCTGGGCCAGTTGAAGAACAGCAGTGTGGGGGCCTCAGATCATCAGTCCAGAGGCTGTGGTTTGGGGGCCCACTCAGTAGCGCCCGCCCAGACATAACCTGGTCTGAGCAGAGGAGAACTGGCCCTTCTTTGCTGTGTGACCTTGGGCAAGTCACGCAGTCTCTGTGGGCCACTTCCCATTGCCCAGATGGGACAATGCGCCTGGAGGGTGCGGTCACTGTCAGTCCTGCCGCTGCTCAGGAGCAGCGACTGTGTGCTGGGGGCCCCTCTCATCCTATTGCTGAACTGCCAGCAGCAAAGAGGCAGGGAGCAGCTGTCTCCCCTTGGCCTCACAGCCTCTGTCTGTTGGCAGTGGGAGCTGATGCCAGCAGAAGCTGTGTGAGGGGTCCCGAGGGCTCTCTGTCACTTCTTTCATTCATTCAGTCATTCAGTGATTACTGAGCTTCCTGCTGCTCCAGCCTGTGCGGGGCTGGTGGGTGGGGAGGTGACCCTCACATGCCCAAGCCCCTGCCCTCATCCCCTCATCCCCTCATCGCCCCCCCCAGCTCAGGTCCTCCCCAGCTCTCTTCCCCGCGACCTTGGTATAAAGACTGCCTCCCACCCCCACCCTCCCCTTGCCTTCTAGCCCCGCAGTCCTTCCCAGGGTGAACAACAATACTTCAGAGGCCCAGGCCCAGTGCTGCGAGCAGGGATGCGGTGATGGAGAAGGTGAGACTCAGGCTCTGCCTCCACAATGCTGTGGCTGGGGACCTATAAACAGTCACCTGGTTAGTGGTAACCAGCAGGGCAAGTGGCAAATGAGAAAGATTTGGGGAGGAGGACTGGGGATACTGGCCGGAGGTCCAAAAGGGCCTCCTCTAAGAACTGGAGGCTGGCCTTCCCCACTCACCCTCTGCCCCAAGCCCCGCCCACCTGAGCCCCCATCCGCGCGGTCCTCCAGCCCCTTCCTGGGGCTGCCAGGAAACTCATCTCCCAGCACATTCTGGCAACTGTCTCCCAGTCTCAGGCTGCCCCGTGGTTGGTAAACAGCTTATTAAGTTGATTAACACTGCAATTAAAGCTGGAAAAACAGAGGCCAGGGTGCTGGGTGAAGGTTTTCCCCTTGCCTCCCCCGGTGACCTCCTCTCCTCCCTCTCCCCTCCTCTCCCATCTCCTCGGGGATTGGTTGATGCAGCTCAGCCTGACTTAGCCAACCAGAGCCCTCACCTGGGGGGCTGGGAGGCTGGGCCTCAGCGGCCGGTCTCAGCTGCGGGGACACCCCTTCCACGGGAAGGTCTGCGGGCTCTGCTGGACTGGGGAGTAAGTGGTAGTGGTGGTGTGTTGCTGAGGCAGATGGTTTATGGAGGCTGAACTGGGGTGAGGTCTCTAAGATCTCCTGGTGCTTTAAAGCAGGGGGGGCTCAGAGACTGACACAGAGATCACCCTTCTCCATCCTCAAGGGAGAGGGGCAGGGGCTGTCTCCCCCCAGAAATGGGGCAAACCATGCCAGGGACTCTGAGCCCGGCACTCAGGGGAGGATTTAGGGATGCTCTGGATCCATGCCTTCCCTCCATGAGGGTCCACGAGGCTGTGCTCTCTGGTTCTGCCTCAGCCTCCTGCCTCCCTCCCCCTTGATTGCTGGAAGGGGAGTTATTCTGTGTGTAGGGCCCCCAGGAATTATGTTCCCCGACCTCCAGCTCTTGCCTGTCATGGCTGCCGTCTTCTTTCAGGGCATAATTCAAACACCTCCTTTTCCACAAAGGCTTTCCCAGTTTCCTTCTCACCTGCCACCCACTGCCCTCGTCCTGTCTTCCCTGACTGTGCTGGGTTTGCCCAATGGGGAATCTCTCCAGGATGGCCCTGCCTGCCTCTGGCCCTGGAGCACCTAGGACGGGTCTGTGCCTTCCTGTCCCAGGCTTCAGTCGTCTGTGGTTCCAGCCCCTAGAACTGCCTGGCATACAGCAGGTGCTCAATAAATATTCATTGACTGTTGACTTACTCTTTCTTGGAGTTTTCCTAGAGATGGGTGAATCGACCAAGGTGGCAAGTGCAGCTAGGGCCCTGGGTCTGAATCAAGGGGTATGGGAGGGGAGGGCAGGGCAAGAGGTGAGGGCAGGAGGTGGGGTGGGCAGAGAGCCCCGTCTCCCTTGCCACCGCTGTCAACAGCAACTTTCATTAGGTGAGCTGTGCTCACTGTGTGCTGGGCATTTTGTTAAGCATTTTACTCACATTATCCTATTTAATCCTCTCAGCAAGCCGGCTAGGTAGGTAGCATTATCCCTGCGTTACAGACGAGGAAACTGAGGCTTAGAAAAGTTAAGTGACTTGCCCAAGATCACACAGTCACTGCGGCGGTGAAGGCAGGCTTCGGTCTGGGTCAGCTGACAGCAGCGTGCACATCCCTGACCACAGCGTTAAGCTTTCCTAGGACCAGCCCAGGGGAAGAAAGCCCAGCCCCTCCCCCTCCACTTCTCCCAGGGTTCCTCCCGGGGAGGAGGCCTGGCGGCTGGGGTGGGCGGAGCTTCGGTGGCTCCAGCTCTCCGACTCTCTGCCCTGGGGCGTATCTTAGTAAACCTAGTAGCAGAAAAACCCATTAAGAATCCTTGGCTGGGTGGCCCAGTCGGTTAGAGCATCCGCCTGATACCCCAAGGTTGTGGGTTCATTCTCCAATCAGAGCACATACAAGAAGCAATCAAGGAACGCATAAATAAGTGGAACGGCAGGTCGATGCTTCTCTCTCTCTCTCTCAAATCAATAAATTAAAAAAAAGTTAAAGCCCATTAAGAGAATCCATTTTTCTACAGACCTGGGTTCAAATCTCAATGTATTAGTTATATGACCTTGACTGAATCTCTGAGCCTCAGTTTCCCGATCTGAAAAATGGGCACTATACCGCCCACTTCAGGTGTCCCAGGTTGTTGTGGGGGGCACATGCAAAGCTCCTGGCACAGAGTAGGAGTTTAGCAAATGCCAGCTGTTACTAAGGGCTGGAGAACAGTGACCCTCGGGGCGGACTGCGGTTCTCTGGCCCCCACTGTCCCCCGAAGGTCTCCACAAGGTGATGATAGGGGCAGTCAAGGAGCTCCTGGCAGAGGTGGGCCCAGGAGCCCCACCCAGGCACTCAGCCAGGTCCCCCACCCAAGCCCCTGTCCTTGTGTCTCACCAATGTTGGTGAAGAGGGTGACCTGACCAGCCTGGAGGTGAGGAGAGGAGGAAGGAGAGGTCAGGGGTGGGGCTGACCCCGAGGGAGGTCACCCGGGCAGTTAATCCAGCCTGACGGAGTAGGGATGAGCAGGGTGGAATTAGGGAGCTTACAACACCCTTTCATCCCGGAGCAGCCGCCCGCCAGCCTGCCCGCCTAGCTCCCTCCTTCCTTCCTCTCTCTTTCTGCCCTTTTTTTCCCTCTCCCTCCCTTTGCTGGCAGCCCAGCCCTAATAAAATGCAGTGTCTCCAGCGAGTCTGCCCGGCTGCCGCCTCGCTGCTCCTGCCTGCACGCAGCCCTCAAACCAAACTGCTCGGCTCAGCCCCGCCTGGCAGCTGCCACTTAACCCTTGCCAACCCGGCTGGCGTCCTCCCTTCCGTCTCCCTCGGGCATGTGCGGAGGGGCAGGCCTGCTTTCTGAGAGGAAGAAGGGTGAAGTGGGAGGGGGGTCCCCACTGTTCCCGAGCCCCTGCCCCAGAGCCCCTCAGCTGTGTGTCTGTGACTGCTGGTTAACAAGGACCTTCGGTGAGACCAGCTCCTTCTGCCTTCTCAGGCTTAACTCTGCTTTCTGCCTCACAGCAGCCCCAGAAAACAGCAGGGTGGGGACTGTTGTCCCCACTTACAGATGAGGAAACTGAGGGCCTGCCTGACAGGCTGCTCTGGGCCACCTTGGCTGCCGGGTGGTGTTGCTGATTCTCCATCCAAGACTTTTTCCAGTGTAAGGAGCAGCCTCTGCCACCCTGTGTGTGTGTGGGAGCGGGGCGACTCGGGCCCCAAGGTGTAACTGTGCCTCTTGGAGTGCTGTGGCTTTGGCTTTGTACTTGGGTGTGATGCAAAGGGGTCTCAGGTGTGTGTCTGTGGCTGCGTACGTGCCTGCAGATGACGCGTTTGCCTCAAGTGCTAGTGCATGTGTGTGGGATGACATGGAGATATCATCGTGTGTCTGGGTACAGTGTATGTATAAGAGAGAGGTAGCTTCACAAGCGTGTGCATGCATTCACGTCGCTTCCCACCTGCACCAAGATGTGTCACTCACACACACCTGCATTCATCTGACCACCTCCAACTCCGTCTCCAAAGTCGTGGGATTGGGCAGCTAGAAGAGGAGGGTGGCGGCAGCAAGAAGGCTCCGAGTCAGGGCCGAGCTCTCCCTGCCATCCAGCCTAGGTCCCACTGGCTCGGACGCCCTGCCAGCTGTTGGAGCAGAGGCATTCCCTTTGCCTGAGGCCTCCACCTCACCCCAAGCTGGAAAGGATAGACAGGAGGGTGAAGGGGGGGGAGTGCCTGGGCGTGGAGGCAGGGGGTGTACACGCGTGTGTAAGCATGTCTGCGTGTGAGCCCGAGATCAAAGAGCAGCCCTGAGGTGACCCAGCGGCGGCAGTGGCGGAGGGCATCTGGCTGGCAGGGAACGCCAAGCCACCAAGCAGAGTGGAGTCAGGGCCAGAGGCCACCACCCGCCAGACCTGCCCACGTCGGGGGCAGCCACAGGGTCATGAGCACCTGCCACCTGGGGCCCGGCCCAGCCCAGCCCGTGACTCCGAAGCTCCAGCAGGGCCTGTGGAGGCTCAGAGCTCTCTCCCACCCCACACCTTCGCCGACTGCCCGCCAGGCCTCCTCTGAGAGCCCCGTCCGCCTCCAGCCTCCGGTTCAAAGAGCCCAGAAGTTATTTTCTTCATTTTTTATTAACATTATATATAAAGATGGGTCCAGTAGGAAAGCGGAAATGAGAAGGCTGGGAGGGAGTGGGGAGCTGGCTCAGTTCCTGTCCCCCTGGGTGGGACTCCTGGAGACCCACCATGCCTCTTCCCACTTCTGCGCTCCCACCGAACCCCAGTCCAGCCAGAGCCCACGCCCCTGTTTCGCTCAGCTCACGCGCACATCCAGGCACATTCGCGAGGAAAGGGCCACGTAAATAGGAAACCACACAGGGAGGAGGCTGCTTCTTTCTGTTGCTCTTAAAAAAATACAGACCATATATATGTTCATATATATAGTGCTACAGTCTTCTACCTCTCCTTCTCTCCAATGTTTGACCACATCGGGGTGGAGGGGTTAGCTCTGAGGGATGTCTAGCCACCACCCCCCCAACCCTCTGAAGGCACAGAGCTACAACCCTCCCCTCCCGCCTGGGGCACCTCATGGGTTTCCCAGGCAATCAGTTGGGGGATGTTTTCCAATCGGTTTTCAAGGCCACTGGAAAGGGCGTATTTGGGGGTTTGTTTTGCCTGGTATGTCTTCTTGGAGATTTGGGGTTTGGTGCCAGAACTGCCAGCTTACTGGAGGAGAGGGAGAGGCGGGGTGGGGGTGGGGTAGAGCAGAGGTGCCCACTGTAGGGGAGATTGATCCTATCTGTTAACAATGCCCTTTGTTTTCCTATTTTTCAACAGCTTTCAAAACCAAAGTTGTGCAAAGTCCTGTACATGGAAGAAGAAATGGGTCCTTAAGAAAGACATCCGAGACCACCCCGCCCCTCCTCTCCGACCAGAGCGGGGAGAGGATAGAGATGACCCCTTGAGTTCTTCCCTCTAGAGCCACAAATATTCAAAGATTTCCCCACTTTCTTTGGTTTAACCCTCAAATCTTAAATGAGGGCTAGAAGGGCAGGGCTGGGGCTGGTCGAGGTCCCACCCTGAGTCCCAGTCACGATGTCCAATGTCTTTTTGGCAGAAGGGGTGCTCAGGAAGAGGGGAGCCACAGGTGGCTTAGGAGGAACCAGGCCCGGCAGGTCTCTGCGTCCACAGCGCCTGGTGTCCGGACCAGGCCGGCCCTGCAAACACTCCACTGGCCCCCGGCCCCCAGGTCTCCAGTCTGGGAAACAAGTACTCAGTGTGAGAGGCTGGAAGGTGACGAGCCATTTAAAGCCAATCCAGGCTTCTGGAACAGAAAGGGAGCAGCTGTCCCAGCTGGAGTGGAGTGCCCCAACATCTGGAAGGGTACCCCAGCGTCTAGGCAGCAGGAGAGGGGTTCAGGGAACATCCTTGGTCCATGCAAATTTCACCTGGAGCTCTTGGGTCCCTGGAGGAAGGGACACGGGAAGAGGAAAGGGGGCTTCCCTTTCCCCTGTGCTCTTCGATGATTCCTGAGTGTTGGCTAGGACAGAGACGCCTTCTGTCTGGCCCCGGGGATCCTTCGTGGGAGGTTCAGGCCAGGTGGGTGCTCAGTACACAGCCCCGGGGTTGGGCGGGGGCCCAGGGGAGGCATGGTGCAGGGTGGCTGGCTGAGGCGGCTGCTGCTGTAAGTGGGGTCCACTCAGGTTCTGTGCATGATACCAGGAGTTGGTGGGGTCGTCCAGATAGCTGGGGGAAGCACTGTATGGGAGCGGTGGGGGCAGCTGGCTGCGCGCAGGGGCCGGAGTGGAGTGGGAGGAGGTGTCCCAGAGGGCGGGTGATGGCGGCGAGTTGCAGGCCATGGAATCGCTGTTGTTGGGACTGTGCTCCAGGGGCACCTCCCCATTCTTGTAGAGCTTCTTGAACTTGGAGCGGCGGTTCTGAAACCAGATTTTCACCTGTGCCCGAGGAGAAAGGGGGAGCTAGTTAATCTCTGGGAATGCTGAGTGAAACCCCTGTGGGGCATGAAGCCTAGAGAGGGCAAGGCCAGCCCCCCATGTCACGTGTCAAGACACAGGCAAAACCCCGGCATCCTGACTCCCAGGCCAGCATCCTCCTTCTACCTGGGATAGAATGGTGATAAGTAACTTTCAACTGCCTGGGTCCACACTCCACTCTGCAGGTCACTAAGTGTGCGACTTGGGCGAGTTACTTAACCTCTCTGGTTCTTCCCTTCCTCATCTGCAAAATGGGATAGTCGCAGCACTATTACTTACCTTATGGGGTCATTATGCCACTCAAAAAAAGTTAAGACAGATAAAAACTGAGAGCTGCCTGGCATGCAATAAGCACCCAATAAAAGGCAGCCCAGGTGGGCGATGGGCAGTTTGTGGCCTTCTGTTCACATTAGAAACTCAGAGGCACACAGATACACAGATAAACACACACCCACACAAGCATCTCCGTGTGCAGAACTTACCCACTCACTGCTTCACACACACGCACCAGACTATAAAGATACACACACGCAGGCACTACTCCCAGATAAACACCCACCAGCGTGAGCACCCATGCACACACCCCCAGGCGTGCAGGGACCTCCAGGGCTGTCCAATGCGGGTGACCTGGGGGTCTCAGGAGCAGGTGAGCCTCGATTTCCCAAAGTTTCCCTGGGGTACCTCCTCCTCCCCCTGTTGCTCTCCACCCCATGACTGGTACAAACAATGAATCAGCTTCTCACCGGGTGACCCAGATTCCCGGCGGACCTGGCCCCACGCACGCAGCAGCAACCCAGGCCCGCCTGTCAACACCTGCAGGGAGCCAGGCAGCCGCCACTCCTCCCCCGAGCAGTGACAGGCTGCTGGGGGCTTTCGGGACAGGCTGAGTCCCTGCGCACCTTGGGTGGGAAGCCCTCCTGCCCTCTCAGGGCAGAGGGAGGGGTGGAGCATTTGGCAGCTGAGCAGCAGTGCAGCATTTTGAAGCAAGAACACACTTTTGAACACGAACTCACCAAGTTCCCCAGTGTGCAGTCATGCCCGTGTGCCCCTCTATCCACAAACACAGTGACCCTTGAAAGGTCACACTCCTGTGAACATTCTCACATGTACACAGATACATTCACATGTGTGCAAATACTGTACATGTGTATGGACGTGTATGTCCACCTCTACCCATGCATGCCTAGCCCGAGGGAAGCCACATGTGCAGACTCCTTGACGGGCACTGTGGGGACTGGGGGTCTGGGCTGGAGGGAGGAGGACGCCTCTCCTGCTGATGGACATACGTGGTTGCACAGGTTCACAAATACGCATGCCTGTACACGCGCTAGTGCAGAAACTTCCAACAGAGGTTGAGATTTGGGGGGTCCCTCTACCCACAGACAAGGGTTTCAAGGGCCTACTGGGAATTTAAAAGGCCATTCAGGCTGGATAGTGCCTGCGGAGTCCCGGGGTCCCGCGCGGCCCCCCAGAAGTCTCGCAGTCTCGATCACCCCGAACTGACCTGTGTTTGCGTGAGGCCCAGCTGCGCCGCCAGCTCGGCGCGCTCGGGCAGTGCCAGGTACTGGGCCTTCTGGAAGCGGCGCTGCAGGGCGGCCAGCTGGTAGCTGGAGTAGATGGTGCGCGGCTTTCGGACCTTTTTGGGCTTCCCGTTCACCATCCGCACCTCGGCTTCCGGCTCCTCCTTCACCGAAACTGCGAGCAACACACCCGGCGGGGGGGCGGCTCAGTCTTCGCCCGCGACCCCGGCGTCCTCCAGGGCCCTGCAGGACGCCCCACCCTCCTGCCCATTGACTCCCCCGGGATTTCCCGGCTGCGCGCCCCGCCGCCGGCGCCGCCGGAGCCCCGGGAGGGAGCGGCGGCTACAGAGCGACGGGCGGCCGCCCACGACGCGGCGCTCCCAGCTCCCAGCTCCGCGCCTGGCCCCGGAGCGCAGTCCCCGGCGCCAGCACCGCCCGGGCCGGGCCGGGCCGGCCGAGGCTTCGCTCAGGACGCCTTCCCGGCTTGCCTCCCAGCTCGCAGCCCCTCGCTACCCGTGCGCTGGCCAAACCCTTCTCCCCATCTTGCTGTCTGTCACTCCTTTCTTCTTTCCTGTTCCCTTTTTCTTTTTAAAAACTTCTTATTTTAGGATAATTTTCGATTTTCGTTAAGTTACAAGTATATTATAGACTCCTTTCTCCCTCCCTTCCTTCCTTCCTTCCTTCCTTTTTTTCCGTCCTTTTCTCCCTTCCTTTTTTCTGTCCTTTCTCCCACTTTGTCTTCACCTTTCTCTTTTGCGGCTCTTCCACTTCTCATCTGCTGTTTCCCTGTCATTCTGGGGTGTCTCCAGGACCCCTCACCATTCTCCCTCTCCGCAGCCCAAATCCAGAGGGTCCCTGGAGTTTCCAGTTCCTGATGCCCACCCTCAAGGCCTCTGCAGCCAGATGGAGGACCGCCTGCTGAGGTTCTCCGAGAAAGCACCTCAATTAGGAGGCTCCCTGACAACCCGCGGCCCTCGCCGTGCCCCCTAGCTCTCCCCGATCCTCCCGGAGACCGCAGCGCACAGCGAGCGACGCGGCGCGTGGTGGTCTCAGGACTGGAAGGTAGTCTGTTCCCGCCTGGGGCCCTGTAGCCCACCTTCTCTGTCTGACTCCAGACAGTGCGTGTCTTTTCCTCGACGCTCCCCTAGATTTCTGCTTCAGTTCCCCGCCTTTCTCTCCCAGGAGAACCTTCCAGCGTCGCCCACTCTCCCTCGACCCCGCGGTCCTCACCTGGGTCCTGGGCGGGCAGCGGCTGCTCGCGGTAGGCTCCGTACTGGCGGTAGGAGGTCCCATAGGTATATTCCGACTTGGGCGAGTAAGCGCCCGTGCCTGCAAGCCCGTTGAGATTGAACTGGTGGTGGTAGGTGTAGGGGTTCACGGTCTGGCCGTAGGGCTGGCCGGAGTAGTAGTCGTGCTGCGGTGCGCTGTAGTAGCCCAGGTCAGTGACGGAAGACTCGGGCAGGGTGGGCGAGTCCTTGGAGCCCGCATGGCAGCTAAGCGAGCTGGAGATATCGGTGAGGATGCTGCTGAGCTTGCGGTCGAAGGAGCCACTCATCCTGGCGGGAGCCGCGCCGCCACCGGGCTGGCCTGGGCCGCGGGCTGGAGCGCGGAGGAGGCGGAGGAGCCGAGCGCGGGGTGTGTGTGTGTTCGCAGGGCGGGAGGGGGGTCCGGCAGCGTTTCGGGGGAGGGGAGCCCGAGGGGCGCTTAGACGAGCGCCGGCCTTCGGACGGTCGCTGCGCGCCTCTCGTCGCGTCCCAAGCCACAGTCAAATGCTGCCTGCTCCGCCCGGCCAGCCGGTTATAGACTCCGAGGAGTCGCGGAGGGAGGCTCCAGCGCTCTGATTGGCTGCAAGTCTTGCCTTCGAGGCAAAACACGCTCCTGCGCTCGCTCGCTCTCCGCTCTCCTCCATTCTTTGTTGTAACCAAAACACACACACACACACACAAGCACACGCACACACCTCTCGCTCCTTCTCTGGTGCCCCCCCCGCCCCCAGCCCCGATAAACCCAGTCTCTAAAGAAAGGAGTGTGTGTGTGTGTGTGGGGGGGTGACTGTATAGAGCTTCCAGGATCTGTCAGTTGGTCTGTCTCCCTGGCTGGGGGGTGGAAGGTGGGCTCAGGTGCAAGGAGGAAGGAGGGGAGTTTGCCCATTGGGTCTTCGGGGAGGGAGGGGTTACAAGGGATGTGTGTAACTGTGTGCACATGCCCAATGCAAATGACAGGCACACAAACGAGCCCAAATGAGAAAGATCCAGGGCTCATGAAAATATTTTAATTTCTTTTAAAATCAAAGGAAAGGAAAAAAAATTTGGGTTGAAGAAAATGTTTGGATATATGCTACTAATATGCTATTAAAATGATGTCTTTACAACAATGCAGTAATAAAATGTAATTTTAAGGCATTTTTTCTTAATGGAGGAAGAGATCCATCAGGCAGTTGTGCCTTGGGTTTACAAAAGTCATAATCCTGCCACGGAGGACGCCGTAGGAGAGGACCTAGGGGGGTTGGTGTGTGTGGATTTAGGGGTTTATGGGGAGGTTGGGGGTGCACAGTCTGTCCGTAGTGACATTAGAGCTATCTCTGAAAGTATGTGTGTGCAGTCAGAAGTCACCCAGGAGCAGGGGACCTGGGATCCACGTGAAGTTGGGTGGGACACAGGCTGGCTTCTGTGTGTTTCAGTGAATTTGGGGGTGATCCTGTGTATTTGGGACAGCGCTGGCCTCAGGTGTATGGGACGGGTGGCCTTGGGGTGTGTCATGTGAGATTTCACGTGTTCTGCAGTATTCGGAGGTGTATGTGAGTGCAGCAATGTGTGTGTGAGAAAGTGTGAGAATGCGTGTGTGGGGTGTGTAAGCCCTGGGAAGGTGTGTCTGTGTGGTGAATGTGTGGTTGTAGGCAGAGGTGTATAAAACTCTCAGCCCCTTCCCTAGCCCCGGTATCTGGTAACCATGATCCTCTTTGAACCCCGTCCCCACCCACAGAAGGCCCTAAAGAAGAGGCTCCCCTCCCTGGGGACTCTCCCCAAAGATCCTAATCTTGTTTGGCCCACAGGGCCAGGCGTTTAGGTCATCCGAGTTGTTCCCAACACCTAGCCCATTTTCTCCATTCCACGCCCAATTCTTTTCTCGTCGGTCGTTGGGAGGAGAAGGAGCTCCCCCAAAACTCAATTCCTAGCCTCATGCAACCTTCACACAAGGCTGCCCTGTCCCCTTTTCCCTGCTTGACCTATCCCAGGACAAACAATGCCAGCGCGCCACCTTGTGGTCACCTCTGGGCCCGACAGCCTTCCAGACTTCTCCAAGGCGGGGGGAGGGGGTCTCCCTGGTAGACAGTGGGGCCGGCTCTGCGCACTTCTCCAACGTCAGACTCCTGGGGCAGCCTGCCAGGGGTTCCAAGGGCTTTGAGAGCTGCAGTTGGTGGAGACTGAGGGTCGCAGTCTGTATGCCGAGGGGCAGGAGTGCCCGCCAGGTCTGCGCGGCTCCCGGGAGGCCTCGGCATGGGAAAAGTGGGGGCGGGGGCCAGGCGAAAGAAGTGCTATCTGTCTGTCTATCTCCGCGTCCCCCCAGCGCCTATCGTCCGCCGCTCCGAGCCCTTGGCGGGGCGAGTTGCCACCCGCTCTGGATGCCCTCTGTTCTGTTGCCAAGAGGGCGCCAAGAGAGCCCGCGGCGTCGGGGGCAGGAAGGGCACTGGGCAGGCCGGTTCCCCTCCCAGGATGGGAGCGGGGGAGGCGGGTAGGGCCTGTTTTGGAGCCCCAGCTCCCCACAGAGAAGGGGCAGCATCGGACAAGGCCCTTCTCTGGCGCTCATTCATTCTTTCTCTCAGCAGCCTTCTCAAAGAGGGCCAGGGGATTCAGAGATGGCACGGAATCTACTCCTGAGGTCCTCACCCACCCCTCTTTTCTCTTCCTCATTCCCACCCATCCCTGTGGCTCTTGAGTGAAGTGAATGAATGAGCACTGGACTGGGAGTCCAGGAATCATGAAAAAATCATCACGTTGGTTGTGGGTTACATTAGAATAATTTCTATGCTCCATTTTGCTCTGAAAGGCTGAGTTCTAGAAACGGACAAAAAACGAAGCATTAGCGACTTAAGTGAGCAGGTCATAATGGGAGGTTAACGTCGGGTTCCCCTGGCACTGTATCCTTCCAGTTCACTGCTACCATCCAGATACTCGGGCAGGTCCTGGCACACACACCCTCAGTGCTAACTGGTGTTCGATGAATGAATAAGTGAGACTCCCTGATGCTGGAGAGCAGCTGAATCATCTCAGCTGGGTCGGCTTTGCAGGGTCAGCAAAAGGGGAGGCATGGCGCAGGCACTGCTCTCCAGCAGCCCCACTCTGGGGTATGAGCAGGAGCAGATTCCCAGAGGAGGCCACCATGGCCTGAAAGGGGCTGTGGTACTGGAGCACCAGCAGTTGGGCGAGCAACTGCCGGCTCAGGGTGGCTGAGGTTGCTGGAGGATGCAGTGGGACCAGTGCCACCCACCGCGCCTTGTCTGGGCCAACAAGATGAGCAGGTGTCAGCCTGATCAGAGTCCTGCCCCTGGTGGCGGGGTGATGCAGGGCAGTCTTCAAGGGCCTCTGAGAGGCTGGCAGGAGGGAGTAGGGGTGTCTGTCAATGCCCGGGTAAGGGCCTATTACCCACCCTCTACCTGGCATAAGAAAAGGTACATTGTCATAGCGAGCTGTTTCCTGGAGTCCAAGTATCATGCCCCCTGGGCACGGCTGCAGGAACTGGGTTCACAGAATGCCAGGTCTAGGGAGAAAGTCAGGACAAGGATGGAACTAGACAGTGAACAGGCCAGCCTTTCCCTCTCTGTTTCCTGGGGATCTGGTGCCATCTAGTGGTCATTGTAAGGAGGCCAGAGCCCAGTTCCACTGGGTAGACCTGGGCAGGGGACCATATGCAGGGGCCTTGCCATCCTACCCAGGAGGAATGTTATCTTTACGTATTTCAGGAGCCCTAACAGCACTCAAGATTCACTTTAACCAATACCTTGCCTTACTCTGCAGCTTCTGCCTCTCCTTTGTCTCACTCATCCTTCATCCTTGTCCAGCCAGGGGCTCCTTCCTTGAGGCTTCTCATTTGTAAATCAACAAGTGTCCTCTGAGGCCCCTTCGAACTCTGCTGCTCTGATTTTAAATTCTAGGACTTCTGGTAGGAGAAGGTACACCCCAGGCCTCCAGCACTTTGCAGGCTGGACCTCCCTAATTCAACGAGTATTTTCTGAGCCCCTGCTGTGCCAGCTGCTGAGGACGAGCGACAAACAAGACAGACACGATGTCCCCTTCATGGAGTCTGAGGCCCCAGTGGGATGTGTGCTCAGCGGGGGGGGGGGGGGGGCAAACACCCACCGCTGTGAGCCCTTCATGCAGGCAGTGGGATGGCCCTGAAGAACTGTGGGGCTTGGTCAGGGAAAGCAGGGAGGAGGGGCAGGAGAGGGTTCCCGGCCACAGGGAAAGCCTGTGCGGAGGCTCCTGGGACGGCCCAGGACGGAGCGTCGGGGGAAGGGCACCCAGGGGTAAAGTCAGATAGGACTCACGAACAAGAGAATGGGCTTTATCTGGAGGGTATGGGGGAAAGCCGAGAGCCTTCAACTGCCGGGGGTGGGGACGGAGACATGACTGGTTTTTCCCTCTCGAGGGGTCCCCCTAGCGGCTGTGTGGGGGTGAGTCAGAGGGCACAAGCCTGGAGGCTGAGAAGCTACTGCAGGGAAGGCCAAGCAGGAGGGGAAGTGGGTCTGGGTTGAGGAAGAGGCACGGAGGTGGAGAGAAGTGGGTGGGCCTGAGAGACAGAAGCAGGTCCAGTGATGGAGAGGGGAGCAGCTGGGAATAACCCCAACTTCTGACGTGGGCACCTGAGTGGGAAGTTGGGAACCTGCCTGAGAGAGAACACTAGGATGGGGGTGGGGGTGCCTGATGGGGAAGAAGATGTATCTCTTTTTTTTTAACGTTTCATTTGAATATGACATACACGCAGAAAAGTGCAGAAATCATACTCAGTGGATCCGCATACCCCAGACCCAGCTGTGTAACTAGCTGGAAAGATTTGCAGGTCCTTCCCTTTCAGCACCAGATGTGGGCATTCCATCCGTGGATAAACCACCACTTATTCATCTGCTTTCCTGTCGATGGGTGTTGGGGAAGTTTTCTGTTTGGGGCTATCACGAATAGTGTTGCCGGGAGCGTCCTTGCACGTGGCGTTGGTGCACACACACACACGGCTGTTGGGTGTTTGAGAGTGTGATTGTGGGCCACGGGGTGTGTGTGTGTGTGTTCAGCTTTAGAAGGTAGTGCCGATTACTTCTCCAAAGTGGTTGTGCCATGAGCTGAGTTTCGATCATGTTTGAGTTTGTGCATCTTTGAAACAACTAGGAGGAGCTGTCCAGCAGAAGCTGGCTACGTGGACTGAAAAATCAATAAAAGAAGGTGGGGCTGGAGATATAACTTGGGGATCATTAACATCTCGAGGTAAGCAAAGCCACGGGCGTGGGTGAGGTGGTCCAGGAGGGGAGGGAGAGAACAGAGAGCCAGGGAGGGTCCCAGGGCAGCACCTGTGAGACAGTGGCCGGAGAGGAGAGGGAGCTGGGGGAGTGTTGCAAGAAGGAGGGGGTCAAATCCTGTGGTGGGCATGCGGTCCAGACAGAATGAAGACGGCGATATGCTCACTGGACAGCATCTCAAGGAAGCACAAGGTGCTGTCAGGAAGAGTGGTCTCCTGGAGGGGAAGCTGGAAGCTGTTTACGTGGCTGAGGGGCGAGTGGGAGGGGTGGGGATGGGGAGAACAAGTGCAGGCAAGGCAGCAGGGAGCAGCGAGGGCGGTGGCTGGAGGGCATTTGGCATATCCAGAGGAGTGTGTGTGAGTGTGTTTTAAATGGGAGCAAGCCTGTTTAGATATCAATTACAGCAGCCAGGAGAGAGAGGTTAATCAAGAGTGCGGTCCCTGAGTAGGTGGGAGGGGAAGGATCTGGAATCCCGCCCAGGAGGTTAGCCTTGCAACGGACTCTCTCTTCCGTTGAGTCAGGAGGGAAGATAAAACAATAAATGCTGGCTTTCCTTCTTTTAAAAAAAGATTTTATTTATTTACTTTTCAGAGAGGGGGCAGGGAGGGAGAAGGAGAGAGAGGTAGAGAAACATCTGTGTGCGAGAGATGTATTCATCAGTCACCCCCAACTGGGGACCTGCCCCGCAACCCAGCCATGTGACTGGGAATGGAACTGGTGGCCTTCCGGCTCACAGGCTGGCACTGAATCTACTGATCCTTAGCAGCCAGGGCTACCTGCTGGCTCTCACTGAGCATTCACTACGTGCCAGGCTCTGTTTGAAACATTCTACACATGTGAATTAATTCAGTCCCAACACCACCCTGTGAGGTGGGCATGCTCATTTCTGTCTTTTGACAAAGGGAGAAACTGAGGCACAGAGAAAATAAGTTAAGTGCTAGTTTAAGATTTGAATCCAAGCAGTCTATTACCCTCTATGGGGTGGGCAGGTTTGTTTGCAGGTTTGGGGGTCAGAAGATAATTTGATAGAGTTGGGTACTGGACACACGGGTGTTTGCTATGCCATTCTCTGTATTTTCTGGATATTTGAAACATTTCAGAGTAAATAGAATTGTTCAAGATGCTTGGGGGTCCCTGTATGGGTGTGTATGCAAATGAGGTGTGAAGCTAATAGCTGAGGAGAGGGGAGGTGGTAGGACCAGAGGGTTAAGGAGAACGGGAGGAGTTCCAGTCAAGACGGCGGCATAGCCAAACAGGGCTGGTCTCCCCACACCGCATCAAAATCACAACTAAAATATGGAACAGCCATCACTGAGAACTGTCAGAAATTGAGTTGAATGGAAGTCTGACAACTACAAACTGAAAGAAACCACATCCATCCGGACTGGTAGGAGGGGCACAGACAAGGAATGGGCTGGTCCCACACCCACATGTGGTGGATAAACTTCAGGAGTGATATCTCGGGAGCAAGGAGTCCCAGCCCCACACCAGGGCCCCCATTCCAGGGTTCCAGTGCCAGAAGGATAAGTCCCCACAACTTCTGGCTACGAAAAACCAGTGGGGATTGAGTGAGTGGAAGAAACTTCTGGAGTCCAAGCACTTCCCCTTAAAGAACCCACACATGGTTGTACTTAGACTCACTCCCTCTGAGTTTCAGCATTGGGGTAGCAGTATGAAAGGCACCAGTGGCATACAGGGAGGAACTGAAGTGTCTGGCTTCAAGGGAGGAGTTGCAGGACAGCTTTCTCCCAGACAGAAAGGCAGGCAGAGGCCATTGTCCCTTTTCTGGGCCCTTTCCCCACACAGCCACAGATCTGACAGGTGGGTGCCGTATCTGAGACTCCATCAACCTGGCTAACACTGTTTGTCCCACCTTGGAGATCACCTGAGACTCTGTCCCACCCAAATTAAGGGCCCGCTTGAACTGCTAACCATGACTTTCCCATGTGAATGGCTGGTCTTGGCTCATGCTTCCCAACTTCCTAAATCCTCTCAAACAAGCAGCAGCTGGCCTCAGTGAGCCCCAGGCCTGGCACCAGCAGCAGCCAGGATAGGTTCACAGCTTGGCTTCACCTGGGAATCTCCAAGCCCAGCACAAGTAGCAGCCATCTCAGATTGCTTTATAGTTCAGGCAGGGTGCACCGGGTAAAACACAGGTGAGGGCTGATCTTGGCCTGCACCAGCATGGAAATCCCCAGGGCCAGCACACCCAGTGGACAGCTACAGGCTATGTCAGAGCACCACCACCCTGCCCTTGCACAGCTGCTTCTCCATGGAGGGCAGAGGCTGGTGGTTAATGATCACAGCCAATCCTTGCAACTGACTATCCTGGGTACATCCCTCCTGTTGACCTGCCAACAGCAATCAAGGCTCAACTGCAAGAGGAGGGTGTACTCAGCCCACATGGCGGGTGCACCTTGAGTACCCAGCTTGGGTGGTAGGGGAGGCTGTGTCACTGGACCCTACAGGACACCAACTACATTAGGCCACACTACCAAGACAGGGAGTCATAGCGGCTCTACTTAATACATAGAAACAAACACAGGGAGGCTGCCAAAATGAGGAGACAAAGAAGCATGGCCCAAATGAAAAAATAGATAAAAAACTCCAGAAAAAGAACTAAACAAAAGGGAGATAACCTATCAGATGCAGAGTTCAAAACACTGGTTCTAAGGATGCTCAAGGAACTTAGTGAGGACCTCAACAGCATAAAAAAAAATTCAGTCAGAAATGAAGGATACATTAACTGAAATAAAGATTAATTTAGCCCTGACTGGTGTGGCTCAGTGGATTGAGTGACAGCTTGCAAACCAAAGGGTCTCTGGTTTGATTCCCAGTCTAGGGCACATGCCTGGCTTGCAGGCCAGGTCCCCAGTAGGGGGCTCATGAGAGGCAACCACACATTGATGTTTCTTTCTCTCCTTTCCCCTCTCTCTAAAAATAAAGAAATAAAGTAAATTAATTTACAGGTAAACAACAGTAGAGTGGATAAAGCTGAGAATCAAATCAGTGATTTGGAACATAAAGGAACAAAAAACAACCAATCAGAACAACCAGAAGAAGGAAGAATCCCAAAAAAAAGAGGATAGAGAAAGCAGCCTCTGGGACAACTTCCAGTGTTCCAACATTTGTATCATAGGGATGCCAGAAGGAGAAGAGAAAGAGCAAGAAATCAGAACTCTATTTGAAAAAATAATGAAAGAACTGCCATAATTTGGTGAAGGAAACAGACATGCAGATGCAGGAAGCCCACTCCAAGGCACATCATCATTAAAATGCCAGAGGTTAAAGACAAGCAGAGAATCTTAAAAATCAGAAGAGAAAAGCAGTTAGTTACCTACAGGGAAGTTCTCATAAGACTGTCAGCTGATTTCTCAAAAGAAACTTTGCAGGCTAGACAGGATTGTCAAGAAATATTCAAAGTCACAAAAAGCAGGGACCCACAGCCAAGATTGCTCTGCCCAGCAAAGGTACCATTTAGAATCGAGGGGCAGAAAAAGAGCTTCCCAGACAAGAAAGAAACGTAAAGAAGTTCATCACCACCAAACCATTCTTATAAAAAATGTTAAAGGGACTTACTTAAGAAAAAGATCAAAATTATGAACTATAAAATGGCAATAAATACATGTCTATCAATAATTGAATCTAAAAATCAAACTAAACAAGTAAAAAGAACAGAGACAGAATCATGGATACAGAGAGCATTTAGATGGTTGCCAGATGGGAGGGGGTTACAGGGGAAAGGGTGAAGAGGTGAGGGGATTAAGCAATACAAATGGGCAGTCAGAGAACAGCCATTCGGATGTAAAGTACAGTGTAGGAAATGGAGCAGCCAAGGAACTTATACACATATGGCCCATGGACATGAACAATGGTGGGGGGATTGCCTGAGGGAGTGGGGGGTGTTGGGTGGAGGGGGACAAAGGGGGGAAATCAGAGCAAATGTAATAGCATAATCAATAAAAATATAATTAAAATATAATTAAAAAATAAAAAGGGGGGAACCTTTTTGCACTGTTGATGGGAATGCAGATGGGTGTAGCTACTGTGGAACACAGTATGGAGATACCTCAAAAAATTAAAAATGTACCTGCTTTTTGACCCAGTAATTCCACTTCTGGGAATATATCCAAAGGAACCCAAAACACTAATTCGGAAGAACATAAGCACCCCTATGTTCATTGCAACATTATTTACAATTGCCAAAATATGGAAGCAGCCCAAGTGTCCATCAGTAGATGAGTGGATAAAACAACTATGGGACATTTACACAGTGGAATACTACTCAGTCATAATAAAGGAGAAAGTCTTACCCTTTGTCACAGGATGGATGGGCCTGGAGAACGTTATGTCAAGTGAAATAAACCAGTCAGACAAAGACGAATACCATGCGATTTCACTCATATGTGGAATCTAATGAACAAACTGAACAAGCAAAATAGAGACAGACTCGTAGGTGGAGAGCAGGCTGACAGCTAAGTCATCCTGCTAAGAGGGGGAGGTTAGGGGGTGCAGGGATGGAGCAAAAAGGAAAAAGGACTCATGGACTTGGACCACAGTGTGGCGATTGCGGGGGCGTGGGATATAAGGGGACTAAATGATAATCGAAAAAATACAGTAAAAACCATTAAAAAAACATAATGCTTGTCTTTTTAAAAAGTTAGAAAGACAAATGCCATATAATGTCACTTACATATGGAATCTGGAAAACAAAATAAATGAACAAACGAAGCAATAACGAGCTGACAGGTACGGAAAACATTTCGATGGTTGCCTGATGGGAAGGGACTTGGGGGAGCGAGGAGGAAGGGGGAGGGATTAAGATGGATTAATTGCCAGTTAGGAAAGGGTCATGGGGCATAGAGAACAGTGTGGGGAACACAGTTAGCTGCATCTCCAACACGGTGTACGGGGTGGATGGACATTAGACTGACTGAAGTGATTGTTTTGTAACTTACAGAAATGCCTCGTCACTATGTCGTACACCCGAAACTAATATAACATTGTCAAGTGTAACGGGAAAAAATTGTACTTCCATATGCTAGCGATGAACATGTGAAAACTGCAATAAAACAGTCCAATACCACTCTGGCTCAGTGGACTGAGCACTGGCCTGTGAACCAAAGGGCCACAGGTTCAATTCCCAGTCAGAGCACATGCCTGGGTTACAGGCCAGGTCCCCAGTAGGGGACCAGTCTTGTGCTCAGTAGGGGGCACAAGAGAGGCAACCACACATTGCTGTTCCTCTCCCTTTCTTTCTCCCTCCCATCCCCTCTGTCTAAAATGAAATAAATAAAATCTTAAAAAAAAAAACCCAAACAGTCCAATACCATTTGCAGTTTCTAATAGAAAAGAGAAAGAGCAGTATATAGGGCAAGTCCAAGCAACCATGTGCAGGGCCACTAATGTTGCAACTGTGACATGTGGGCCATTGTCACCGCATCACTCGGAAGGACAGCCCCGAAGTTGCGACTTCAGCGATGGTGACTTGAGTCGCCTTTGACCTGGCCTGCGGATTGGGATGGCGCCAGTCTGATGTTTCACGTGGACGTTGGGAGCGTGTTTCCTCAGAAATCAGATCGTGAAAGTGAGAAAGACGATAACGTAATGCAACCCCAACGTCATCACAAAGACAAAGGCAGGATGACTGTCGTTGTAATGACAGCTGAAAGGACACACAGCGCTGGATTGCGGAGGTACACACCCCAGACAGAGGGCCGCGCAGTCTGCCGGGAAGAATCTGGGCTCGGACGTGTGTATGGAGATTCGCACACGGGGAACCTCCCAAATGCAGGATGAGACGGACAAGGACTCCTAAGTCAATCAAAACGCTTGTCGTCGCCCAAAAAAGACACCAATCCTCAGTCAAAACCCGTGGCTGCTGAATCAGCCTGGGCACAGCACACGGAGGAGCGCGCGAGCTCCTCCGGTTTCCTTGGATGCCCTGTGAAGCCGAGTGAAGTTACATTGTTCGGTTCACAAGTCGCAGCTGAAATGCCCCGCGGGAGAACAAGGTGCGGAGGTGTGATAACACAGCGGGAGCCCGTTTCGTCATCTGGCGCCAACAATCGCGCTACTCAAGTCCAAGTCGTGGCCACAAAAGAGGTACCCCCCGCCCCCAGCTCTCAGGTGCCTTGATTTGTAAAACGGGGTTCGAATGTCATCTTGGTTTCTCGGAAGATTTTAACAAACCCACAGAAAACACAAAACACAGGTGGTCAATACCCAGATACATACGAACCTTGATCACCTATCAGGCCTGTTCAGCAGACAGGGCAAATGTAAATTTTAGCAAATTCCATTCAGTCTATAAACTTCTTGCCCAGAATGGGAGAGATCTTATCTGCTAAATGGCCTGCAGGTTCTGCGCTCAGCACCCGTCGTGGAGCGCGCTTTATTGACCTGGGCGCTGGGGGTTTCGTTAGGAATGTTTTCGGTCGCCCTTCAGCTCCCCCCACCGCGCGGAAGCGCTTACTGAGATCACTGGCTTTCCGTGAGGGAAGGAGAGCCTCCTCGCCCGGTGCCCACACCCAGATGACTCTGAGTGTGGGTGCGGGCGGCAGAGATGTAAAATGCCGACCTGACCTGCCGGAAAGCCGATTTTTAAAGGATGAGATAAAAAGGACACCCTTCCCTAATTTGGAAGCACACTAACAATGAGCATGGAGGAAGGGATTATAATAAAACAGAAGTTTATGTGCTGTGTTTCCGAAACCCTTTGATGACCTTTGCAGAGGCCGTAAGGAGCCTGGAGAAGGATGAACTGACTGCACCTGAATTGTTCAATGTCACATGGAGCCTGTGACAAAAACTCATGCAGGGGAAATAAAAAGGGGGGGGGGGAGACGTTTTTGGGAAGTAAGACTGCTGTAGAATTTAAAAAAAAATCTTACCGGAGAAGAACCTCCAAGTTAAATACGACTTTCTTAATTTTTTACTAACACTGTGCCTTACTTGAAATCTATATCAGTCTGGGTTTCCCAGAGAAACAGAACCACAGGAGGGAGGTGGACACGTATATTTACTGTAAGAAACTGGCTCATGTGGTTACAGACGTTGGGAAGTCTCGGCATCTGTAGTCGGCAAGCTGAAGACCCAGAGAGCTGATGGTGTAATTCCAGCCTGAGTCTCCTGCGGCCCAGGAGAGCGGACAGTGTGAGTTCTAGTTCAAGTCTGATACTCAGGCCTTCAAAAGACTGCATGAGCCTCCCACCCCACCCCCCACCTTGGGGAGGGCGACATGCTTCACCCAGTCTACGGCTTCAAATGTTGATCTCCTCCAGAAACACCTGCACAGACCCGCCCAGAAAAAAGCCTAACCACGTATCCGGGCACCCCACGACCCCATCTGGCTGGCACGTAAAATGAACCATTGAAGATTCCACGTTCCATTTCACCAGTGCAAACTACCTCTGTTCTTTAAAACCACTTTCCCTGAGAAAGAAGTGAAATTTCCGATGACATTCCAGGGTTTAAAAACGAAGTATGTTTTAGACATTGACAGTGCACACGAGGAAATCCCCAGACGCAAAGGACCCTGGTGATGAGCAGCTGGTCTTCATCTCCCGAGTGACCTTTCCGAGGAGCCGTAGCGTCCACGAGGCCGGGGACTTGCTGTTGCCATAAGTAAGCTCCCAGGGATTCCGTGCCCAGAGGCTTTGTGGAGAGGCTGTTCGGTTTGACATCATCGCACCGGACCAGCGCAAGGAACCAGCATCACGTGGGCTTGATAAACGCAGAGCTATAGGTCACAGTGAGTGCTAAGTTCAACGGTCTGCATCAAAGGAAAGGAGGCCGTCCTACGCCAAGGCTGAGGGCAGTGCAGAGAGTATTAGAGAGGGATAGAAAACAGAAAAAGTCAAATTATCCAACCACGTCACGGGACAGAAAGAAATGGGTCATTGCTCTTTTTAAAAAATAAATATGGGTAATGTCTGTTGATTTGTCCTACTACATTTATATTCTCTTTAGAAATTTTTTATTTATTGATTTTAGAGCGAGAGGAGGGGGGAGAGGGAGAGAGAGAGAGATTGATTTATTGTTCCGCTTATTTATTCATTCATTGGTTGCTTCTTGTATGTGTCCTGATCGGGAATCGAACCGGCCCAGAGCTTCATGGTCTCTTTTTCAACAGTCTTACATTTACGTACCTTAAGAATACAAAATAATATAACTAACAGGATTTGAATATCCAATACAGAATTTGAAGGAGTTAAAATACGTTGAATCAATATGAAGTACCTCTGAAACTAATAAAATATTGTATGACAACGCTAATTAAAAATGAATTTTAAAAGAGTTAAAATAGATTTGTACAATCATCTCAGAGGACAGAAAGAGATGTCACAAAGATACTGTTATATCTTTCTCCCACGTATATTTTTAATTAGTCCTACTGCCCATTAGTACTAATTGCTTCTTTTAACTAGTCCTATTGTCCTTTTGTTTAAATAGCAGCATTTACGGACCAGGAAAACAATAGAGAAGAACACATAACTTCAAATAAGTACCTATTTTCATATTTTTATGTTAAAGTTATAAAACATCTACACATTGCATATTATATTGTGTGTGTGTGTGTGTGTGTGTGTGTGTATCTGGATGGCTCTGTCCCAGACTGGCCTCTGAAAAGTTCCCGCCGTGGGGGAGGGGTTTCGCTGCCTGAAGAAAGCCAGGCCCTGGATGCACTTCACAGAATTCAAATGATGTCACCAGGCCCACCCTGCCTCTGGCGGCTTCCTGTGGCCCCCTCCCTGCCTGAGCTGACACCATCCTCTCCCAGCAGTCTTAGCCTGGGTGTGAGTCTCAGCCCCTGCCCTTGGGTCACATGCTTGCCCTTGAACTACTTGCTGTGTTTCAAGGGAATGGCTCAGCCTGGGTCCTGCACTCACCCCTGAGTGGAGGGGTGAGCCAGCTCCCTCAAACACACGTTGAGAGAGTGGAGAAGTGGATCCCTAAAGAGGGGCTTTTACCAGAAGAGGGAACAGACGCTGTGCAGGCAAAAGCCTTCTCAGCTGTCCATTACCCCCTCGGCGGGGAGCCAAAGTGCTTTCCGCTAAATTGTTTCTGGCCAGATCCCTGGAGCCAAGCAAACATGCACCCACTTTATCACTCCCCATATTGCATGAGATAATCTATTAACATGTCTCTCTTATCATTGAACAGGGAGTTTCTCAAGGACAGGGGCTGTGTCTGAGTCCTGCTCCTTCCCAGCACTTGGACTCACCCAGCCAGGGCACCCTGGGAGGCCCTGGGACCCTGCTCCTGCTCTCAGTTCAAGGGTTCCCTGAACACTTATGGCCTTTAGAGCTACACAGTTCGGGCACGGGCCTTCCCCTGTGTCCAGCGCTGGCCGTCCCACAGTTTTCTGGATGTTCTAACTCGGACGTCCCGCAGGCAGCTGGACCGCCATCTGCTGGAAATTGAACTTGCTGTGTCCATCCCTCAACATGCTCTTGCGCTGCTCCCCGCCTTAGCAACAGCACCGTCAGCTGCTCAGTTTACTACCCTCCCATGGGCCACAATCAGTCAACCCCCAAGTGTTACTGATCCCACCTCCCAAATACCCCTCTGCCCCCTTCCTTCCCCGCCTCACTGCCCTACCCCGCCCAGACCTCAGCGTCTCTTTCTCAGGGCCAGTCCCTTCCTGGTTTTATTTATAGCTGCTGAGCTTCCTGCGGGCTCTTGTGCGTCCCCACAGTGCCCTGCTCTGTGTGGTGAATGGCAGAGTGTGGCTCCGGGCCCCTGGTAGCCCCCTGGGGCTGTTCAGGCCCCTCAGAGCAGTCTGGAATCCATCCTCCTTCCTCTTAGGAGGAAGAGGTCAAGTTTCCCCACATTAACTGAGAAGCAGATGTGAACGACCCATCCTGGCACAAACCAACCAACTTAATGTATTTGTAAGTCGGGGAAGAGGCAGGCAGGCAGACAGACAGACAGAGTTCCTGCCAGGCCAGGCTGACCTCCTCAGGCTGATCACCCTGTCTGAGTGAGGGGAGGGGAGCCCTCTCATTCTCTCTCTGCCTCGAGGACAAGGAAGGACAGGAAGAAAACAAAGGGGAGGCCACAGGTGAGACTGAACAAGGAGCAAGGGAGGGGAGGAATCTCTTTCCCTGGAGGCTTTAAAAAGTGGGAGAAAACTGCGGGGAGTGTGCTGGGAAACAAGGTGGTGTGGGCTGGGGCAGGGAGAGGGCTGAGGTGCTCCCTGGAGCAGTTTCTTCTTCTCCTTCTCCTTCTAACATTTAATATTATTTTGTATTAGTGTCAAATGTAGAACATAGTGGTTAAACAATTATATACTTTACCGAGTGACTCCACCAGTGTTTCAAGTCACACCTGGCACCACACGTGGTTATCACAGTGTTACTGACTGTACTCCCCCGGCGGCCCTTGACATCCCTGGGGCTGCCTGTGACTGCCCATCCGTGCTGCGCCCTCCCTGTACCCAGCCCCCGACACCCCTCCCCTCTGCAGCCAGCAGTCCGTCCTCTGTACCTGTGAGCCTGTTTCTATTTTGTTTGTTTTTTTTGTTCTTTGGGTTCCACATATGAGTGAAATCCTATGGTGTTTGTCTTCCTCTGTCCGAATTACTTCACTTAACATAATACCTTCTAGGTTCATCCCTGCTGCCACAAATGGTAAGGTCCCCCCCCCTTTTTATTGAAGGTAGCGAGGTGACACTGGCTAACAAAATTATCCAGGTTTCAGGTGCACAATTCCACAACACATCGTCCGCACGCCTGTGATGTATCCGCCTCCCCAAACCAAGTCTCCGCCCATCCCCGTTTATCCCCCCACCCCCGTACCCTCCTCCACCTCCTTGACCAGACCCCCACCCCGTAATCACCACCCTGCTGTTCGTGTCCATGAGTTTCTCTCTTTTATCTTTGTTGTTCCACCCCTCACACCTCCCACCCAGCCCCCAACGCCAGCTGGCAGCCTGCTCTCCGTCTACGAGTCTGTCACTGTTTTGCTTGTCGGTTCATTTTGTTCATTAGATTCTACATATGAGTGAAATCATATGGTGCTTGTCTTTTTCTGACTGGCTCGTTTCCCACTTAACATAATGCTCCAGGTCCATCCAAGCTGTCGCAAAGGGTAGTATTTCATTCTTTTTTATGGCCAAGTAGCAGCTTGTTGTATATATGTACCAGTACTTTTTTTGGGGGGGGATCCTTATGAATGGTTGCGGTTCAGGGGGATTAGCCCTGGGGAGAGGGCGATGCTGGGCGCGGATCATGGACTGCAGTTATCTCAATCGCCACCAGGTGGCAGGCCTGCCCATTTCTAACAGGTGGGAACTCTGGCTGCTGGGAACTCAGATTGGCTGATGAATTTGTTTATTCATCCATCATTTATTCATTCATGGTTTTTATTCCCAAAGCACTTTGGACTCCTTATATGCGCCAGCAGGCATTGTGCTGGGTGTGAGGAGGAAACAAAAGTGGCCAATACGAGGCCTCTGTTCTACAGCCTTAGCACAACTTCTCTACTCAGCAGCCGGTCATGCGCTCGGGCCAGGGGCCGGAACGGCTGAATGGCGCCTGTGGGGCAGGCTGCTGCCTGGGTCTGTTCCCACTGCCACCGTGCGGATTGGTGCCCCTGCCCTCTGTTCTGCAGCGAGAGCCAACAGGCAGTGGGCCCTGGGCAAGGTTTGGGTCTCAGGGAGACAGGCAGCGGGTCACAGGGGTAGCTACGTGGTGATTCTGGGGCTGAGGTTTTCACTACATCTGTCCCTCCTCCAAACAGGCCGACCCTCAAACCACCAGCCACCCAGGCTCCCCCACCCCCCTCCTTTTCCTTTGCTCTGTTCTGGCAACCTGCCTCAGAAATGTCCATCCAAGGAGCAGAAAGCGGGTACCTGGAGCAAGCCCAGGTCCCAGGGGCTTTGAGGCTATACCCTTCCCACCTTTCTCAAGCCTTGTTCTCTGCCCTCTCCCCTTCCTCCAGGCTCCCAGTGCCGGTGTTTCCTGCCAGAGCATGTGCTGTAATCATCCATGCCTTGGCTATTTACTCTGTCCCCTGAGGTACAGCCTCAGGAAGGCAGGAACAGCCGCCTCGCTCACCATCAAAGCCCCAGGACCTGGCACAGTGCCTGGTGTGTAGTAGGGCTCAACAAGCGTGGGCTGAAGTTCTCAGTGGAGGTGAGGAAACCCACAGAGCCACAGGAAGGCAGGGTGGGCAAGGGTGAGCTTGGATGCTAAGGACACATCTTGAGTGTCTGTGTGCCCAAGTAATTGCCTTGGGTGGAACTGGAGGACCCCACCTCAATGAGGACCACAGGAGCCCTACTCTGCTTCTTAGGGACTGGAAACGCCAGACCCAGTGGGGGTGGGGCAGCACCCACGGGGGTCACTCTTTGGACAGGGCTCCAGATGGTTTCCTTGCCCAGCAGCCGTGGAGACCTGTCCTCTGGAAGAGTGCCAGCCATGTCTCTGCCTTGCTTCCCTCTCCCCACTGCCCCTGCTGCCCTGGCAGTCAGGAACCCTTTCCTTCACCCAGGCCCCGTGCCTTCTGAGTCACAGTGCAGCTCAGCTGGAAAGCATCTGGCCATGCCCATGGCCCTGGCAGCTGGCCCGTTAGCCCTGCAAGAGGAGCACCCCACCCTCAGACCTTCCATGAACTTCTCCTTTAGGATATGGTCATTGAAAACTTCCTCACTGCCCCCAAAATCCCCTCCAATAAATGGGGGTGGCAAAGCACCCCACCCAAAGTGCTCGGTGCCAGGTGCAGTGGGAGTCCCGATCTTATCAGCTCATCACATTCCACACATTGCCCACGGGTGGGGGAGGGGTGGCCGCAGAGGAGAATGCTGCTCCACTTGGGTGTTCTGTGTCTCAGTTTGCTTGTCTCTCCCCAGCCCTGACCCGGGCCACAGGCTCAGTTCACTCCCTGGGCCTCCCAGGCCCTTGCACCCTGGGCTCACGTCTACATCCTCACTCTTTCTTTTTCTGGTCTGTTCTGTTCTTCTTTTCCCTCCAGTTTCTCTTCTGCTTCTGATCCCTCTTCTCTCTGCCACAATACAGTCTGTTGTAGGAAGTGGGGGACCAGGCCAGGGTTCTCTGCCGGGACTCTGTCTCTATTGCAGGCACCCAGGAACTCTGGGTTTGGCCCACCCCCAGGTCTGCACCACCATGCTGTGTGTCTTCGGTCCAGGAATTGCCCTCTCTGGCCATTGGCTCTTCCCACCCACGGGATCCCTGAGGTCCTGGTGTCCAAGTGCTTGGCCCTGAAGGCCCTTCCAGGTTGATGGTCCGAGGCCTACCTGGAGAAAGTTCCCCAAAGCCTTCTTCTAAATGGCACAGGACTAGAAATGAGGGCCAGCGTTTCCACCTGTCTCCCACCTCCATGAGCCCTGAGTGCCCTTCCTCTCTGGCTGAAGGAGGGGCTGCCTGCTCACCTTCTTTACGCAGGGACTGCGGGTCTTGGGCACAGTGCTTGGACAAGGTTGTCCAGTTCCTGGAACTCTTACACGCACATCATTTTGCCCTTTGGCCACCTCCCAAATCCTGACCATACAGCAGTGGCCGAAGAGGGGCCGGCTCTTCATTCTTATTCCGACTCTGTCACTAACTTGCTGTGTGACCTGAGATTAGTCATTCCCCTGATGTAAGTTTCAGTTTCCCTGAGGAACGACAGAAATAGATCGCTGGCCTCACGTTCCAGAGCCAAAGGGACATACCCACTGACCCCCTCTACTGGACTGAAGTTTTGGCCAAGTTTTGGTGGACGATGTGGAGCGGAGTTGTCATGGAGTTGTTCCCCGTTTGGAGACAAGTCTGTTTTGTTTTCTGAGTGACGAGCAGGGCCTTCCCAGGGGTCCCCCTAACCCCTGCCCCTGCCCCTGCCCCATGCTCCTCAGACCATTCTCTTAGAAAAGTGTATCCAAAAAAGTAGTGCTATGAAAAGGATCTCCAAACAGCACACACACACACACACACACACACACACACACAGTCAACGTGAAGCTTAATAGTGAAATATGGAAAGCTTTCCTGCTGAGATCAGGGACTACACCAGGATCTCTCTAGCACCGCATCCACACAGCACTACAATGGAAGTCCCAGGCAGAGCAATAAGACAAGAAAAAAGTAGTTAAGAGAATTCTAAAGGAAGAAATAAAACTGTCAGTATGTAGATGGCATAACGGTGCATGGAGAAAATCCCCAAAGCATAAAAACTATTAGAATCAAAAAGTGGATTTCTGGTGCTGCGCTAGTCTGGGTGGGGCGGGGCGGTAGCAGGTGGGTGAGTCAGGAGCGCCTGTTTCCCACAGTGAGTGAGCTGCTGGCTGCCGGAGACTTGGCATGGTGCTCCAACTCTAGCTGTGTCAGCGTGTTACGATGCCATCTCGTACCAACCTGGCTAGTGGAATCCCCATCAGGAAAGCGAAATACCCAAGGCTCTCCAGCACTAAAAATGGCTACATTGACCTTCAGTTTAAGGAAAGCCATCCTCTTAAGGTCCCATATAAGGCCCCTGGGCTTGGTACAGTGCTGTTTTTGATTGGTGCCTTTCTCATTACCATAGACTCCCTCCTGCTGGCAGGCTCTACCAGCAAGGGGGTGGGGGGAAGACTGCCATCCCCATCCTGATGATTGGCATCCTGGTGTTCCTGCCAGGAGTCTACCACCTGTGCGTGCATTGCTGGCTGTGCATCCAAAGGCTACTGGGGTTACTCCTACGATGACATTCCAGACTTTGATGACTTGTACCCGCTTCAGCCCTGAGGAGCAGACACTGAGCTCAGTTTTAACATATTGAGCAGAAACTCTGGCTAAGGGCTAAGGAATTCTGCGGTTTGCAAATGTTTAACAAAACAATGGCCAGGTTTTATGGGTCCATCCTGAAGATGTTAACAGCTTACAATTAGCTAAGTAGGGCATGCTCTGTTTTTCACCTCCTGGCCCAGGCAAAAAGCTGACAAGTTTTTCCACATGAACCTGTATCATAGAAGAATAGCAATGTTAATCGTATGGAAAAACAGAGATTATTCTATAGGGGGAAGTGTTGCTGCCACCCCTCTTCTTAGGGTTGAGCATTTCTTTTTTTTTTTTTTTTTAAGATTTACTTATTTATTGTTAGAGAAAGGGAAGGGAGAAAGAAAGAGAGGAAGAGAAACATCAATGTGTAGTTGCCTCTCACACCCCCAACTGGAGACCTGGCCTGCAACCCAGACATGTGCCCTGACGGGGAATTGAACCAGTAACCCTCTGGTTTGTAGGCTGGCACTCAATCCAGTGAGCCACACCAGCCAGGGCACCATTTCTTTTAAATTGTCTTTATTGTCAGTTTGTTCTTGTGGCAAATGGAAGAATGCAGTATGTCAAATTTCTTATTACTGAGTAATTTATTTTGAAAATATCTAAGTATTTTATCCCCTATGCTCTAACTTCATGTTCTAGTGGAACATCTTGGCAAAATCAAATATTATGTTCATGCATCTGTAACATCTCTTACTTGCTTTCTTTTTTTTCCCCCCTGCGCTATCAGTCGCCCTATCTTACTTGCTTTCTTATTAAGAGCTTTCAGGAATCTTAAAACCTCAGAGCAAGTTTTGAAAATGTAAACACTTTCTTGGTTCATCACTCCTCGGTCAGCTCTGATCTAGTTCATCAAGTCATCTGGGAAATTCTATCCATCATAGATTAAGGTGTTTTGCCTATCACGCTCTTAAGGACTGGACTTCTGGCTGTTTTCTATGGAAAACGTAGGTAAGTGGTTGTTATTTAGAGTCTACAGCCCTTTTGTGAGTGCCTCGTATTATGACGTCATTCTGCTGAAGATCACAAGAGCTGGCCTGGATCCCTAGGGAACTAGACTAACTCAGTTTGCTTCTGTTTCCTAGCTTGCAAAAAGTGACTTATGTTCAAAAGAAATTAAAATATCAAGATCTAAAAAAAATGAATAAATAAGTAAATTTAGTAAGGCCACTAGATACAAGGATACAAGATCAGTATAAGAAATTAGTCCCTGCCAGTGTGGCCCGGACAGTGTGGCTCAGTTGGTTGAGCATCATCCCTTGTCCCTTGAACCAAAAGCTCAGCAGGTTTGATTGCCCGATTCCTCCCTGCATCTCACCCCTTCCCGATTCCCCCACACGCCTGAGTCGCAGGTTCAGTTCCCCCAGGGTATGTACAGAGGTCGACCAACCCATGTTGTTCACCCTCTCTTTCTCCCTCCCACCCTCTCTAAAATAAAACATAAATATTTTGTTGTTGTTGTTCAATTTTCTTTTTTTAATATATTTTATTGATTATACTATTACAGTTGTCCCATTCCCCTCCTTTATTCCCCTCTGCCCTGCACATCCCTTCCACCCACATTCCCCCCCTTTAGTTCATATCCATGGGTCGTACTTATAAATTCTTTGGCTTCTACATTT
This sequence comes from Tonatia bakeri, assembly GCA_004024845.1. Taxonomy (NCBI): domain Eukaryota; kingdom Metazoa; phylum Chordata; class Mammalia; order Chiroptera; family Phyllostomidae; genus Tonatia; species Tonatia bakeri. The sequence continues at coordinate 130,890 of PVIA01003127.1, forward strand.
CCCATACTATTCTTACCCTCCCCCTATCTATTTTCTACCTACCATTTATGCTACTTATTCTCTTTAATTTCCCCCCTCTCTCCTCCTCCCACTCCCCTGTTGATAACCCTCCATGTGATCTCCATTTCTGTGTTTCTGTTCCTGTTCTAGTTGTTTGCTTAGTTTGCTTTTGTTTTAGTTTTAGTTGTGGTTGTTAATAATTGTGAGTTTGCTGTCATTTTACTGTTCATTTTTTAATCTTCTTTTTCTTAGGTAAATCCTTTTAACATTTCATATAATAAGAGTTTGCCAATGATGAACTCCTTTAACTTGACCTTATCTGAGAAGCACTTTATCTGCCCTTCCATCTAAATGAAAGCTTTGCTGGATAGAGAAATCTTGGATGGAGGTCCTTGCCTTTCATGACTTGGAATACTTCTTTCCAGCCCCTTCTTACCTGCAAGGTCTCTTTTGATAAATCAGCTGACAGTCTTATGGGAATTCCTTTGTAGGTAACTATCTCCTTTTCTCTTGCTGCTTCTAGGATTCTCTCCTTCATTTTAATCTTGGGTAATGTAATTATGATTGCCTTGGTGTGTTCCTCCTTGAGTCCAACTTCTTTGGGGCTCTCTGAGCTCCCTGGACTTCCTGGAAATCTATTTCCTTTGCCAGATTGAAAAAGTTCTCCATTATTATTTGTTCAAATAAGTTTTCCACTTGTTGTTCTTCCTCTTCCCCTTCTGGTACCCATATAATTCAGATGTTGGGACATTTAAAGATGTCCTGGAGGTTCCTAAGCCTCTCCTCATCTTTTTGAATTCTTGTTACTTCATTCTTTTCTGGTTGAATGTTTCTTTCTTCCTTCTGGTCCACACTGTTGATTAGAGTCCCAGTTTCCTTCTCATCACTGTTGGTTCCCTGTGCATTTTCCTTGATTTCACTTAACATGCCTTCATTTTTTTTTTAATCTAATTTGCGACCGAATTCAACCAACCATCCTGGTGAGCATCCTGATTAAGAGAGTTTTGAACTGTGCATCTGATAGGTTGGCTATCTCTTCGTCACTTAGTTGTATTTTTTCTGGAGTTTTGCTCTGTCCTTTCATTTGGGCCTTTTTTTTTTTTTTTTTTTTTTTTTTTTTTTTTTTTTTTTTTTTTTTTTTTTGTCTCAGCACACCTGCTACATATAAGGGGCAGAGCCTTAGGTGTTCACCAGGGCGGGGCGACCCACATGGATGCTTTGTGATGCTGTATGCGAGGGAAGGGATTGAGAGGGAACAATGGCGCTTGCTCCACTCTGCTGGATTTCACTCACTTCCCCCGCTACCCACAAGCAAAGTGGGCCCTTCTGGTGCTGATTCCCCTGTGTGTGGGTTTGTGTACATTCTAGGACCCTGTGGGTCTCTCCAGTGAACTCTTCTGTGAGGCTGGTAATTTCTCCCGGAACCTCAACCCCCACAGGTGTCTTCAATCGGTGGTTTGAGGCTTTATTACTGTGCTGAAACCCCAGGTTTCGCAGTCTGTCTTCCTCCCCAGGCATTCATCTCAGTTTATCTGCCCATGAATGTGGAACCACCGCCACCTTGCTGGTCCACCAGCTGCAGCCTTGCCCGTCCCACTCCATAATCCACTGCTTCACTGGGTCCGCCAGCTGCCGCCTTCCCCACCCTGGCCCTCCACCGCTGCTTTGCTGCAAGTCCTCTCTGCCCCAGCTGCCCATCTCTGTCCCTCCTGCCGGTCTGGATGAATAGTTCTTCTTTAATTCCTTGGTTGTCAGACTTCCATACAGTTCGATTTTCTGGCAGTTCTGGTTGTTTTTTGTTTTTAAATTCTTGTTGTCCTTCTTTTGGTTGTGTGAGGAGGCACACTGTGTCTACCCATGCCTCCATATTGGCTGGATGTTAAAACATAAAATATTTTTTAAAAAGAAATCAAATGTTCTTCAATATACAACCAATGCACAATTATGGAAAGGGATTAAAAAGACAATACCATTTATACACTATAAAAATACCAAATACCTACCTACAAATAACTTTAACCAAAAAAGGGCAAGATCACATAATACACAGAAAGCTACAAAACATTATTGAGAGATTATTTAAAATGTCTAAATAATAAAAGGTATATACCATGTTCATGGATTGGAAGACTCAATATTGTAAATGTGTTAATCCTCCCCAAATGAATCTATAGATTCAATGCAATCCCAGTCGAAATCCTAGCAGATTATGTGTGTGTATACATGCACATGTGTGTGTACTAACAAGCTGACAAATTTACAAATTTGTCAAAATTTGTGGTGAAAATTTATAAATTTTAAAATTGATATGGAAATGCAAAAGACTAAGAATAGCCAAGACAGTCTTGAAGAAGAGCAGAACTGGAGGATGTCTAGTATTAGGTATTAAGACAGTGTTGTGTAGTACAAAAATAGACCAGCAGAACCAAACAGAAAGCCCCAAAACAGATCCACACAAATATGGGTACTTGATTTCTGACACAGATGATACTGCCATGTATACTGGGAAAAGAATGTTCTTTTCAATAAATGATGCTGGGTCAATTGGATATTCATATGGAAAAAGTTATCTTGATCCCTACTTCATATCATGCCAAAAATAAATTTCAGATCAATTAAGATTTAAATAAAAATGATAAAACCACTAGATGAAAATACAGATTATTTTTATGGCCTTGACATAAACAAAGATTTCTAAACAGAACACAAAAGTACTAAGCATAAAGGGAAAAAATGTGATGAATTATTCATTAACATGAACAATTTCTGCTTTTCAAAAGTCATCACTAAGAAAGTAAAAGGGGATGTTGATTTCCAGCCAAGATGGAGGCACCTATGGGTAGACACACTTTGCCTCTTTGCATAACCAAAAGAGGACAATGACAAATTTTAAAAACAAAAAGCAACCAGAACTACCAGAAAATTGAACTGTATGAAAGTCTGACAACCAAGGAGTTGAAGAAGAAACATCCATCCAGACTGGTAGGAGGATGGAGATGGGCAGCTAGGGTCAGAGAGGACATGAGGCAAGGCAGTAGACTGGGCAGGTGAAGTGGCAGCTGGTGGTCCCACATTCACCTACAGATAAGCTGGGGAGCGAGACAGATTGTACAACCCAGGGTTCCAGCATGGGAAACTAAAGTCTCAGAAACTCTGGCTGTAAAAACTGTGGGGGTTGTGGTGGTGGAATAAACTTCCAGCCTCACAGGAGAGTTTGTTGGAGATACCCACAGGGTCCTAGAAGGTACACAAACCCACCCACAGGGGAATCAGCACCCAAAGGGCCCAACTCACGTGTGGGTAGCAGGGGAAGTGACTGAAAGTGGGGCAAGAGCCCAGCAAGCATCAGTGTTCCCTTTTGGACCCCTCCCACACACACAGCACCACAATGCAGTGACAGGGGTTGCCCCACCCTGGTGAATATCTAAGGCTCTGCCCCTTACAACATAACAAGTACACTAATATAAAGAAATATGGCCCAAATGAAAGAACAGAATAAAACTCTAGAAAAAGAACTAAGTGACGAGGGATAGCCAACCTAACAGATTCAGAGTTCAAAACACTGGTAATCAGGATGTTCACAGAAATGATTGACTATGGACGCAAAATAGAGGAAGAAGTGAAGGCTGTGCAAATTGAAATTAAGAAAAATATATATAGGGAACCAACAGTTCAAATCAACAATTTGGAACACAATGAAGAAACAAGAATTCAAAAAAATGAGGAGAAGCTTAGGAACCTCTGGGATGACTTTAAACATTCCAACATCTGAATCATGGGGGTGCCAGAAGGAAAAGAAGAGCAAGAAATCAAAAACTTATTTGAAAAAATAATGAAGGAAAAATTCCCCAATTTGATGAAAAAGATAGATTTCTAGGAAGTCCAGAAAGCTCAGAGAATCCCCAAAAAATTGAACCTAAGGAGAAACACACCAAGACAATCATAATTGCATTAGTCAAGATTAAAGATAAAGAGAGAATCTTAAGAGCAGCAAGAGAAAAGGAAACAGTTACCTACAAAGGAGTTCCCATAAGACTATCAGCTGATTTCTCAGAAGAAACCTTGTAGGCAAGAAGGGGCTGGAAAGAAGTATTCAAAGTCATGAAAAGCTAGTATCCAAGATTACTCTATCCAGCAAAGTTATCATTTAGAATGGGAGGGCAGACATAGTGCTTCCCAGATAAGGTCAAGTTGAAGAGTTCATCATCACTGAGTCCTTAATATAGGAAATGTTAGAGGGACCTATCTAAGAAAGAGAAGAAGGTCAACATTATGAAAAGTAAAATGACAACAGACTCACAACTATCAACAGCTGAACTTAAAAAACAAAAAAGCAAACAAACTAAGCAAACACCTAGAACAAGAACAGAATCACAGAAATGGAGATCACATGGAGAGTTATCAGTGAGGTGAGGACAGGGGAAGAATGGGAGAAAAGGTACGAGGAACAAGACACATAAATGGTAGGCACAAATAGACAGGGGGAGGTTAAGAATAGTATAGGAAATGGAGAAGCCAAGAACTGATATGTACAACCCATGGACATGAACTAAGGTGGGGAATGCTGGTGGGAGGGGTGGCGCAAGATGGAGGGGGATAAAGGGGAGAAAAAATGGGACAACTATAATAGCATAATCAATAAAATATACTTTAAAAGATTAAAAAAATAAACAAAAAAAGGAGAAAAAAGAAAGTAAAAGGTGCCTTGACTGATGTGCCTTAATTGGTTGGGTGTCATCCCTGCAAAGGGAAAGAACATCAGCTAGATTCCTGGTCAGGGAACACATCTAGGTTGTGGGTTTGGGGACACGAGGCAACCAATCGATGTTTCTTTCCCTCTCTTCCCCTCTCCCAAATAAATAAATAAATAAATAAATAAATAAATAAATAAATATTTAAAAAGAAAGTAAAAGGCAAGACACAGAGTTGGTGATGCTATTAGAAATACAAAGAGCTTGTATCCAGAATATATAAGTAACCCTTACAGATCAATAGGAACAAAATGGACCATCCAACAGAAAACAGGGGAGAGACTTGAACAGACCTCTCACAAGTAAGGCTTTCCAAACAACCTGCCAACGTATGGGAGGATATGTGACACCACCAGTCACCAAGGAAATGCAAAACCCGCGTGAGATAAAATGGAGATGATTGACGCTACTAAATATTGGCAGGAGTGTGAAGCTTGCAGCACTCCTGGACCCAGCTGGTGGGAGTATAAGTTGGCACAACTGACTTCAGAAAACTGTATGACAACATCACTTAGAGCTGAACATGTTTGATAGCCATGCCCCAGCAATTCTACATCATCTGGGCAAGCATCCAACAGGAAAGCAGACATCGTGCTCCAAGGACACACAAGAGAATGTTCACCGCAGCGTTGTGGTCAGCAGCCCCAAACCGGAAGAAATCAGGTGCCCATCGGCAGTAGAACAGATAAATAAGGGGAGGCCCAGTCATATGTCGATATACTATACAGAGATGGGAAGGAGCAGACAGCAGCTACAAGAACAGCACAGATGGATCTGACAAGCTTAATGAGAATACGAAAGAACACATATATGATCTGTTGATAGAAAGCTCAAAAACAGGCAAAACTACTGTATGGTGGGAGAAGTCAGAATGGTAGTTAACCTTTCGGGGAAAGCAGAGATTGGGAGGAGGCCCGAGAGAGTTTGGGGGGCCCTGGAAGTATTCTGTTTTTCAATCTGGATCTGGTTACACAAATGTGTGTGTTTTGTGAAAACCCACCCACTCCTCTGTTTGTATGTGACACTTCAATAAAACCTTCACAGCACAATAAAATAAAATAAAATAGTGGTCCAGAGAGACTCATTAGCTTGCCTAGAGTCTGACACAGCTCTGAGGCCGTTAAAAGTCCTAGATTCTCATTCCTGCTTTGTTCTTCACTGTGTAAGGCCCTTGGCAAGTCATTTTCTCTTTGGGGACTCAGTTTTCCCATCTAAGTGGATTGGAAAGAATAAAAAATCACATTTGCTATTGTAAGAGCTGGCAGCAGAATTCCTCTGAGGGAGTGAGCTCTGCCTGGGAAAATACTTTGCTGGGCTCTCTCTGGATTTGAAATGAAGAGAAATGTGGCTCCAGCTAATAGCCTGGGAGCGCTCTGGGTTTCTGGGTTTCAGGAGAGAGTTCTTGACGGAAGATGTGGGACGATGGGAGGCAGAGTGTGGAGAAGGGAGAGAGAGAGAGAGAGAGAGAGGGAGAGAGAGAGAGAGAAAGTGGCTGAGAACCAACAAGACGGTAGCAACGGGGTGAGATGAAAACATTGCCCTGAGAGGACAGGGTGCTGCGGTACTTGAAGACCAGTGGTATCTTATATTCAGTGGGCCTCCTCCCTCCTCCATCACCCCCACCCCTCAGGAATGATCCTCTAGCCTCACTACCTCCGGTGAATAATATTTAGGGAGGAATTAAAGGGGGGGTTGCGTTCCACACCTGGGCTGACAAAGCACAGGGCCAACAGACCATAGGTGAGAGGCAGAGACTTGGAGTGTTCAGCAAAAGCCAAAATCAGAGGGAGAGGGGAGCACCCAGGGCCCTCAGGGTACGGGGGGCGGGGGGCTCAAACTTAAAACCACAATATGGTTTGAGTCCCTGTCAGTGAACTTCCCTCAAGCTCCTCCCTGCACTGGTGCAGGCTGCAGAAGCTCAGCCCCTCTCAGCCAGACAGACACAGACATGTGGCCAAAGGCCAATGTCGTTGGAGGAGGCCACAGAGATTCACCTCGCTGATATCCAAAGGCTGGAAGGAGAGACTGTTAGGGTGGCAGGTGACACGGGCTGGGAACGAATTCACAAAGAGAAGCGAGTGCAGAGAGCAGAGTTCTTTAGTTTTTATCTTCCCGAGGGGGAGAAAGGGCTGGGTGTGGAGATGTGCACCAGCCCCAGCACTGAGGGGTCAGGGCTGTGAGTGTTTACTGGGTGATGGGGTGGTCGCGGAGCCGGGTGTTTCTGTGGGGCTGCAGCTTGTTTCCATGTCACCTCTGGGTGCAGGTTCGGTGGTCCTTGCGGTCTGGTGTGTCCTGTTTCAGGGGTTCCCAGAGCCTCGGCACCTTCTGGGCATTTCCAGTAAATTTCTAGTCCTGAGCATAAAGGCCCAGACAACAATTAGGGTCAGTCATGCTTATGGGGTTCAGCCAGCTCTGAGAAAGAGGGCCTGAAAAGGGGGCTTATGTCCTATTATTCCCCACTCTGGTTTTTGAGATGAATTTCTTCTTAATGGCCTAGACCTGTTCTGGTTCCAAGGAGTAGGGATGAAAGTCCTTTCTTCTGGAAATACTTCCTGCAGATTATGGACATAGAGTTGTCCCTGCCCGTGGGCCTAGGTGTGGATCATCAAGAGGGAGAGGGTGTTAAAGAGTCAGGTGAAGGGGCAGAAAAGCAGCTTGGGTTTAACATGCCACTTTTTTCTCCGCCTTGGGAGGCAGGCCCAATTGTTCCCAGGACCGAGCAGCTCCCAGGTCTCCAGAGAGGGAACTCAGAGAGCTTTACAGTCTGGGACGGGGAGGGTTAGAGTGAAACAAATTTGAACCAGAGGCATGGTTAGGAGAAAGAGGCCTGGAATTCCCAGAATCCCTGCTGAAGGTTAGAATCTTGTCTGCTCTTGAGAACAAAACCTAAGGACAGGATCCAGACAGCAGCGGCAAAGGTCAACTTGGAGGACAGCACTGGAGTGAAGAAACCCATCCACGGGCCAGACTTCCTGGTCACCCAGTTCATGTGGAGGCCGGGCAGCACTGTAGGAGAAAACTGAGCACGTGGACTTCAGGTCGGTAAGTCCCAGAGCCTTCAAGTTCTTAAGCAGACATCCCAATGGGGGGTCCTTGGGCGGGGCCGACGGAGTGTTGCCCATGGTGAGAACCACAGAAAAGAAAAGGGGGAGATATCTCAGGGATGAGAACAGCCAAGTGCAGGTGGGGGGAAGGTTTGAGAAGGGCATCATCCCCAACTCAAATGACCCAGAGGTCTGTGGCCAGAGCCGAGCGTCCTGGGGCCTGAGGGCAGACCAAACGTGAGGGTCTGTCACAGAGCCAGGCATCCCTGAACCCCGGGGGGCAGACAGAACCTGTGGGGAGACGGGTGGGGGTGTCCCTCCTGGCTGCAACCCTGTGCACGTGGTAGTCCCAGCACCGGGGTTCAGGACAACAGGACAAGGGGATAAGCTAGCCCTATGATAGGATGTTTTCGTCCTGAGATTCAGAGAGACTTACCTATCACTGGCTGAAGGTGGGTGAGGAGGAGGCTGTCCACAGAGTCCCAAGAGATGGAGAAGGGTTAAAACCCTCTCTCCAAACCTCACAGAAACAGGGTTAGGGGGTTATGTCCTATTAGAGACCCCCTTCTCAACCCCCTTCCCAGGCCGGTCCTTGGGGGGAAGGATTCAGATCCCAGAGAGACAAGGGGTTAAATGCTGATTCCAGGAGAGAGTCAGCCCTGAAGAGCTGGGAACAGCGACCTTGACCTTGGGGGCAGCTGGTAATGGGGAGCTGAGACTGAAGGCCAGGGGTCCTCAGCTCCCCTACGGCCAGTGGGGGAGAAGGACATTTACCTGCAGTATCTCATTTTCCTCTCACAAGTTGGAGTTCCCAACCCTCTGCTGCCTCTGCTGCCTCCCCACGGGCCCGGTGTGTCCAGAGGGGCTACATTAAGCGGGCCTCGCCTCTCACGGAGCTGTCAGCAGCATGACTCCAGTGCATCAGCAGGAAGACCATGAGCGGCAGCGTTTTACTCCATCTCACAGATGGGGCTCGAGAGGTTCCATCACAGACTCCAGGGCCACGGCTGGGAGGCGTGGTGGAGGGGTAGGGGCTGCAGAGAAGAGGCAGTGGGTGCCCTGGGTGAGCCGGCGGGAGGGCGTGGAACATGCTTTGCTCCCAGTGGGTAAGGAGGCTTCTGGTCGGTACGGGAGTGAGGGGCCACCAGGGGTGGACCTGGACACTGAGAGAGAGGTTCCTCCTCATCAAGGCCCATCTCCAAAAGCCACCTCCTCCAGCAAGCCATCCCAGATGCCTTCCTCCAAGAAGTTGTCCCTTCTTCATCCCCACCCCCAACCTCCCAGAACATAGGCCACCCCAGCTGCCACCATGAGGGGGGGCCTGTTCTGCCTTGTCTCCCCACTTAATACTGACTGACATCTGAGCTACAGAGGTGCCCAGTGTAAGCTTGCCCGGAGGAGGTGCTCACCAGCACTTGGTGAGTCAATCGGAGAGGGGTCAGCTCCTCCTAGAAGACTTCCTGAGGGGGTGGGGAGCCTTTGAGTTCAGGAGAGGTGGGAGAATCTTCCAGAGGTTGGGGGAAAAGAAGGAGAAAAGAGGGAGTAGCCCAGGCCGGAGCGGCTCAGTTGAGCGTCATTCAGTAAACTGAAACGTCTCGGGTTCGATTCCCGTCAGGGCACGTGCCTGGGTTGCAGGTTCAGTCCCTGGTTGGTCAGGGCACCTGTGGGAGGCAAACGACGGATGTCTCCCTCTCTCTGTCCCTCCCTTCCCCTCTCTCTAAAATCAATGAGCAGGTCCTCAGGTGAGGATAAAAACATAAAAATAACTTAAATTTTTTTTAAATACAGGAAAAGAGGCAGCTTGGTGCTGGGAAGAGGTGCTCTGGGCTTCCACAGGAGCCACACTTCGCCCCCCACACCCTGTTTCTAAGGCGGACCTGCCCTGGCTGGCCTGGCTGGGAGCCCCAAAAGGTGTGGAAGGACCAGCCCACTCTGCTGATCAGTCCCAGGCAGGGAAGCCCAAGTCTGGGAGAGGAAGGGCCATGGCGGGGCAGAGGGTCCATCCTTTATGGGAGACCTTCACGCCACCCTCCACCCTGCACGCCCACCCGGGATCTGGGGTCTCTCAGGCCGAGGGCCCCTCCTCGCACTGGCTGTGAGTAGAAAGAGGTCTCTGCAGGAGACGGGTGGGGCAGCCTCGGCCACAGTCCTCAGGGGCATTTGTTGGGAAGTGTGGCCTTAAGAGAGAGGGCAGCAGATGTTTACCTGGCTGGGAGAGGCTTGGCTAAAGTTCAAGCTTAGCTACTTAGACCACACCAAGAGGTAGAGAAATGCAGTTTGTTCCTACATTGACGCCCCAAACCTTTCAGGGTGCGGGTGAGGACTGGAGGGGAGACAGAAGGCTGGAGATCTGAACTCTCAGGACTGACCACAACCACTTCTCCTGGCCTAGACCCTCTCCTCCCACCAAACCCCTTCTAGGTGGGTGGCACCTGGATTCCTTCCTGTCCTAGCCTGTCTGTTCAGAGATGAAAGACAAGGAGAGAGAGGACAGAGGGAGAGACACAGGGGACAGGACAAGGGGGCAGAGTGGGGTGATGGAAGCAGAGGAGGGGGCAAGGGAGGAGGCTCCAGAGGGGCCCTGGGAGTGGGGCAGGCCAGCTGTGTCCTGGTCTGGAGGGAGGGAGCCACACAGTGTGCCCCCTGTCTGTGGCCCAGATGGTATCTTAACTCCAGGGTAGCCCTGGGTGTGTGTCTAAGCTGCTGTGTGCGTGTGACGTGATGGTGAGCTCTGGGAGGCGGCTGCTTGTCAAGCGAGGGAGTGACAGGCCCAGGGCAGAGCCCCCACCCCTGTCAAGCTCCTCGATTATTTTTTCCTGTCGGCTCTGCCTCCAGGGACTGCTTCCCGCCCAGGATGTCAGGCAGGCCACAGCTTGTCTGACCCAGCCTGGACCTGGGGCAGTTCAGCTCTTGGGGGGCTGGATAATCTGAGCCAGGGGAGGAAAGAGGAGCGACTGCTCCCACCCCCATCCTGGGCGCCTGGGAGGGCTCCCCCCTGCCTCCAGTTTCTCAGCCTCTCCTCCGAGAGCAGGCTCCAGCCTTTGGGATGCAGCCAGATTCCTGCCAGGCGGGTGGGCTGTGGGAGGGATCAGCAGGCAAGGCTACTGTTCTGCATCACCCATCCCCCCAAGCAGGGCGAGCCTGGCTCCAGCCTCCTCCCGCCTCCCCTCCCTGTGTCCAGGGCCTGCTTGCCTGAGTGAGACAAGAGTAATGGACGCAGTCAGGGCCTGACCCGAGGGCCTTGGCTGTAGGCCCAGTGCTAGGAACACAGTCCGTAAATATTTGGGGAGTGAATGGTGCCCACCCCTCCACACACAGCCGACTCTTTCCTGCAGGCGCAGAAGGCTTGCAGGGGGTGGAGCGGGAAGGAGCCCATGACGTCCATCCCTTCGCCACTGAGCTGGGATCAGCATCAAAGACCCTGGGGTCCAGCTTGCTGGGCCCTCAGCCAGGTCCGGCCACCGACCGGAACACCGTTTCTTCATTGCCCAGGGCAGCTCCGCTCCAGCCACCCCCGCTACCTCTAGTGTCAGCTGCAGCCTGGGGACCCCAAGCCTTGTCTTTCGGGCACAGAACCAATCCTCAGGGAAGTTCTTCTGCAACATAGCTTCTGTCCTGGCAGGACCCCTGTCTTTAGCATTGGGACGGAAACAAACGCTGTCCGGCATTTGGAAAGTTAACAGTGGCCTCTCTCACCCCGCTCTTCTGGAGCATTGTCCAAGGCTGTCACTGCTTCTGAAAGGGCTCAGCTTGGGGGTTCACTTCCCCATCCCCCCAGGAGCCTGGAGGGGTACACACAACCCTTAACCTTCCCTGATTTTTCTGCTCTCCTGCAGGCTCAGATGGAGACCAGGGTGTCTTTTGAGGAAGTCTGAACAGCTCGCACACCAGGAAGCTGGGAATCAAGGGAACCGCCAGCTGCCTGCTGCGGGGAGGTGGCTGCAGTAGCCTTCTGCCCCCACGCTTAGGACCTGGGAGAGGCTGTGGAGCAGGGAAGCCAGGGTTGGGGCTGCGAAGAGAACAGTCGGCCTGCTTTTCCAACCCTGCTCCCTGGTCTCCAACTGGATATCTAGTCTCTTTTCATGAGAGTCCCGTGGCTTGTTGTGTAATATCAGGGCAAGTTGTTGCAGTCCTCTGGGGCTCAGTTTCCTTATCTGTGAAGTGGGAATAGTAGTGGTACCTACTGCCCAGGGATGTTTGAAGGCTTGGATGAGCTGATACTCACAGGGCACTCAGCATGGGAGAAAGCAGAGAGTAAGTGCTCAATAAATGTTAGCCTATGGCAAAGACTTTTCAGACTTAAGGGTCAAGTTTTCCAAGTTCTCTCGGCCCTGAACTCCGAGTGTGTTTCTCAACGCCTGGGGGAAGGAAGGGTGCGTGGGGAATAATGTGCTTTGGGACCAGACAGATCCTGCTTCAACCTGCCTGGCCCTGGCCAGGCCAACCTGCTACCATCCCCTGTTACCCTCCCCACTGGGTTCCCATGGGCCCACCCCTCTTCCTCCAGCCTGGCCAGGCTGGTGCCCATCCCACTTCCAGGAAGAGGGACGTAAACACAGCTCACACAGCTCGGATGGATGAAGGCCCCCCAGCATCCTCTCCGGAAACAACAGGGTGGTTAGGGCTGTGGTCTAGGTCAGGGAGAGAGGCTGGGAGTCCCTGGGTCTTAGGTCACGGAGCCCAGGGAGTGGGGAGCCACCTTTTAGAAGCTATGGAGGGAGAGGCAGGGTGGTAACCCCCAAGTTCATGCCCAGACCTCTGCCATCCCCGCCTGCATACCTAGTGTGTACGAAGCGATCTCACTGTGGTTTCGGTTTGCATTCCCTGGTGACTAAAGATGTTGACCATCGTTTTAAGCACGTTTAAGTGCTTATTGGCCATTTAGATATCTTCTCTAGAGAAATGTCTCTTCAAGTGCTTTTTAACCACCTTGCTGGACCCAAGCCACTGGGCTGTCCTCCCCGCTTCATTCTCCCCACCGCAGCCCCTCTCCCCTCCGGGTGCAGCTGCAGCCAGGTCCTTAAACCCCCCTTCAGCCCCAGTGGCTCCCCACGGCTCGCAGCCAAACCTGCCAAACTGGGCTCCATGGACAATGTTTTGTGAGAGGCTAGGAGAGGTTCCCCTGAAGATGGTTCCGCAGTCAAACGACGGTCAAGGTTTTGGGAAATACCGCATATTCTAATCCACTCCAGAAGTTTGGCAATGCGTGTTGGCCCAGAGAAGTATCCCCCACCAAAACAATTCCCTCTATAACCCAGCACTTCCCAAGCAAATGGGATGATAAAGTCACACCCTTCCCTTTGTATCTGCTTTTTCACAGCTTTATTGAGATATAAATCACGTTTCAACAATAGACTCATTTACAGTATACAGTTCAATGGTCTGTAGTATATTGGGGGTCAGGCTGCCATCGCTGCAAGTGATTCTAGAACATTTTCATCACCCCCCCACCCCAAACTCCATACCTGTAGCTCTCACTTCCCACCTGTGCCCCCTCCTGTCTCCCTTTCAGCCTTAGGCAACTACTAACCTGCTCTCTGTTTACCTTTGCTTGTCCTGGACACTTCTCATCAATGGAATCCTACTATAGGCAGCCCTTTTGTGAATGGCTTCTTTCACTCAGCAAAGTGTGTTCACAGTTCATCCGAGTCGTAGTGTGTATCCATGCCTCTTTCCTTGTTTATGGCCAAGTAACAGTCCACTGTGTGGATCGGCTAACTTTCGTTCATCTGTTCATCAGCTGGTGGACGTTTGGGTTGGTTTTGCTTTCGGACTATTGTGAATAATGTTGCTATAAATATTCATGCACAAGTTTCTGTGTGGATACATGTTTTCATTCTTCTGGGTGTATACCTGGGAGTGGAATTGCTGGGTCAAACAGTAACTCCGTGTTTAGCTATTTGAGGAAATTCCAGACCCAGACTTATCTTTTTTTTAGCAATTGCATCATTTTACATTCCCACCCACAGCGCATGAGGGCTTCAGTTCCGCCCTGTCTTCACGTGTCTGACTGCTTGGTTCTGGCCCTCCTGGCGGGTGTAAGGGGGCATCTCACCGTGGTCTGGATTTGCCCTGCCCCAAAGATTAGTGATGCTGAGCGTTTTTTATGTGCTTATTGGCCATTTGTATGTCTTCTGTGGAGAAGTCTCTATTCAGATCCTTTGCCCATTTTTAAACTGGGTTTTGTTTGTCTTTTTAATTATTGAGTTGTAAGAGTTCTTTATGTATTTTAGACACAAATCCCGTATCAGAGGTGTGATCTATAAATATTTCATTCCTTTCTATGAGTTATCTTGGAGGTTTTTTGAAGATGTCCTTTGAAACACAAATGTTTTTAAGCACAATAGTTTTAAATTTTGATGAAGTTCAGTGTCTTAATTCATTTGGGCTGCTATAAAATTATAGCTTATAAACAACAGAAATTTATATTTCATAGTTCTGGAGGCTGGAAGTACAAGGTCAGGGTGCTGGCAGGGCTGGGTGAGAGCCTTCTTCTGGGCCTTAAACTTGAAAATTATATAAATAAATAAATAAATATATAATTTTTTCTGAATCCTTTCACCTTTCATCCAGTCTCCCAACGTCCCTCCCCTCTGACAGCTGTCAGTCTATCCCACGTATACCTGCCTCTGTTTCTATTTTGCTCATTACATTCCACAGCACTAACCCCAATCCTGAGGGCCTTGCTCTCACGATCGAATAACCTCCCAAAGGCCCCATCTCTTAAAACCATTACCTTAGGGATTAGGACTTCAACACGTGAATTTGGAGGGGGTACAAACATTCAGACCATAGCATTCAGTTTCTCTATTTTTTCTTTTGTTGCTTATGCTTTGGGTGTGATATCCAAGAATCCATTGCCAAATCCAAAACCACAAAGATTTAACCCTATTCCTGGCTCAGTTGGTTAGAGCAGTGACCCAATATACCAAGGTCGTAAATTCAATCCCCAGTCAGGGCACATACAAGAATCAGCCAATGAATGCATAAATACATGGAACAACAAATCAATGTTTCTCTTTCTCTTCCTTCCTCTCTCTCTCTCTCCCAAATTAACAAATAAAAATTAGCCCTATGTTTTCTTCTAAGAGTTTTATAGGTCCAGTTCTTGCGTTTAGATCCATTTTGAGTTCATTCTGATACATGATCTGAGGTGGAGAACCAAGTTTGTTCCTCTGCACATGGATAGGCAGTCCTCCCTGCACCTCCCCTGTATGTGCACAGAACCCCCAGCGGCAGCTCATGGAACACCAACTGGGGAATGCCAACCAGCGGGATCAGGCCCAAGTTTTCAGTCCAGGCACGGCCTCTGAAGATCTGCCTCCAACTCACCGTCTCCCAGTTTATCTGGGCTGGCTTCTTGGTGTTCCACAGACTTGCCTTGTTCCCATGCTCTTTACCCCTACCACCCCCACTCTGGCCCACAGCACCCACCTTCACTTGGTGAAATCCACTATCCTCCAAGGAATAGTAATAGTTTTCTATGTATCAGACATTTTCATAAGCACTGTATTTGTATTATCTCATTTGCTTTTTATACTAACCCAGCTGTTACATACTCCTATTACCCCCATCTTACAGAGGAGGAAGTTGAAGTTCAACATGGTTAAGTAACTTGCTCAAGGTCACACAGTTAGCAAGTAATGGAGGGAGCATTTGACGCCCGTGTCCCTGCTCTCGACAAATCCCTACCCTGCTGTCAACATTGGCTTTTCACCACCACTCTGCTCACCACTTCATTGGTACCAAAACATGTTTACTGAGCTCTACCGCGTGTTTCACTGAAATAACAAGTTAGCAAGTGAGTAAAAGAATTAGTAGAACTGCATTGTTGGGGCTGGAAAGGACCCAAGCGGAGGCTCATTCCAGGGTAACAGCTCGATCTAATCCAAGGGGAGGCTCTGTGGCGTCTTCAGGGTCGCAAGGTGGTGTGGGGACCATGTCAGGGCCAGGTCTCTCCTTCTGCCTGGAGATTCTGACACCCTGCCTGCTGCCTCTCCATTCAACTCACGTTTATTGAGTGTCTTCCCTGCGCCAGGCCCCAATCTAAGCTTCGTCTGAGGCGAATGGAACAAGAACCCTGGAACCCTGCCCTGTCTTTCTCTGCAGGGACAGCAGGCTTAGGCCTGGCAGGGTCCTCCTGGCCTACAAGACCTTTCTCATTTGTCCCCCATGCAGGGCCATCCTCTGGGCTCCAGGGACGTCACTGTTCCCTTGGAGGGAGCACTGGGCATGGGAGGCAGCCAGCAGCCGGCCAGGGGCACAGGGCGGGCCGGGAGGAAGGGCCCTGGGTAGGGTTCATTTCCTGGCACCCTTGTTTGCCGCGTGCCCCTAGCTTCTGGTGGCTGTTTCCGCCCCGCCCTCGGCCTCCCTGGCTGAGTGGGCAGCTGGCCTAGGACTGGAATTCCCCGCCATCCCCAGTTTTAGCTCCTTCTCAGCTGGGCCCTCCCCCTGGAGCCCACAGACCTGGGTGAGACTCCTCTCCCCCCAGCAGCTGTGTGACCTTGGGCACATCTCTTTGCCAGTCTGGGCCTTTCTTTTCTCTTTGGAAAAGTGGATAATAGAGTGACCTCCCAGGCTCGTCATGAGGAATGAAGGACATAATTTACATAAAAGGCTTGGCACAATGAGATTCCCAATATAAACCGTTATCTATCCCTTTCCTCTGCCTAGCTCTTCCCATTTTCCTCCTTCAGGAAGGCTTCCAGGATGTCCACTTTCTCCTGTCTCCTCATTCCCGTGTTGGGTCCCAGTGTGACCCCTGGGGGACACCTGTGATGGGGATGATACGATGGGATTCCCCAGGTGCTGACACTTCACCTAGCTCGTGGGTGTCCATTTCCCTGACGTAGACATGCCCATGTCCCCCGGTGAATGGGACCGAAGGGGACCCTCGTGGAGCCTTATCAGGTTTTCAATGGACCAGATTCAATTTGATGCGTATCACTGCCCTCCACTCCAAACGGAGCACTGTAATGGGAGCTGTTGGCACAGTGTGTGTGTGGGGGGTCTGAGCTTGCTCTTCCTGGAGAACAGGGCTGAGGAGGCTGTCTCTGTAGTCACTGCCACCTCTCCCCCACCCCCCAGCCGCCCTCTGATAAAAAATAATGTTGATTGAGTCATCACTATTGTGGCAGGCACTGTGCAGCCTCTTCCTTTACTCTCCACAATGACTCTATGATTAGGGTACAATTTAAAATAAAAAAAAATCCTTATCCGAGGATATGTTCATCAGTTCTAGAGAGAGAGGGAAAGAGAATAAAACATCGACGTGAGAGAGAAGCATCCACTGGTTTCCTCTCATACGTGCCCCACTGGGGAGCAAGCCCACAGCCTAGGTCTGTGCCCCAACCAGGAGTCACACCCGCAGTCTTGGGTGTACGGGGTGACGCTCCAGCCAGGCGAACCACCTGGCCAGGGCCAGGGCACAATTTTTAACTCACTTTTAAAGACAGAGAAATGGAGGCACCGAGAGCTTAAGCAAATTTGCTGGAGCTAAAAAGTGGCATCTGGCCGAACGGGACAAATGCTCTATCAGAGGGAGACACGGGGTTACCTTGGAGCAAAAAGCACCTGTCGAGACCTGGACACCTGGGAAGAAGGAAGGGGAGCTGTCGATGGACAGGAAGAAGCTGGGGCGCTGTTTGCAGGCAAAGGCCTCAAGAAAGGGGCCAGCAGACATTTGGGGGATGATGGCCCACCCCGTGGCTGTAGGGGGAGGATGCGGGTGTGGAGGGCGAGGGTCGGCAGTAAGCAGGCAGTCACGGAGGACCTCGAGCCCTGCACTAAGTTGCTGGCCAAGGCACCCAGGGTTGGGTTTTGGGTGGAGTCAGATCAGATCAGAGGCAAGTAGGAGAGCCTCCTGGGGCCAGGCGATGATCGTCCCAGGGAAGAGAGGGAAGGGCACAGTGTGCAGCCTGGTGCCTGCTGCTCCCTTACACGATCTCAGTTCACCTTCCCACAGTTCTCAGGGTTGGGCGCCATCATCACTGTCTTATGAATAAAGAAACTGGGGCTCAGATCTGACCAGAGGTGAGTTAGAATCACTGAGGTGGGGGGATCCCACTGTCTGGAATGGGGTCAGGGCTCAAGACATGTTTGCGCACTGGCACCGAAGGTGGGTACACAGTGCTATGGGGTCCTCTCAGTGCATCTGTGGCTGCAGAGAGGAGGATAGATAAGGGGTGAATGAAGGGGGGCCCTGGGGCTATATCTGGGTCATAAAAAAAGCCAGGGCAATAATGGTGCTGGAAGGAAGGAAGGAAGGAAGGAAGGAAGGAAGGAAGGAAGGAAGGAAGGAAGGAAGGAAAAAGGAAGGGCAGAGCTGAGGGGCCAGAGCCCAGGTTCAGGTGGTGGGCAGCCTGTGGCAGCTGGGGCCCCGGGGGCTATCTTGGGTGAGCTGGCTGAGGGTCTAGCTGGATCTGGAGCCAGACTGGTGTGTTCTGGTCGACATCAAAGCCAAGGCCGGTGCTCCTGCTGGTGGGTTTGGGGGGGCACCTTGGGATCCCTCCAGGGCTCTAGCCTCCTTATCTATCGCCACCCTTGTCCTGGGGCCTCAGGCAGTTTACCAGACACACCTACACCTCCACCCTGGAGGCCCTAGAGGTCCCAAGACTCTCCTGCTGTCCTCGATGCTGACCTGTCCCCTGCATCCCACAGCCACCAGCTCCGGCCCCCACCCCTCTCCCACATACCTCTCAAGTCCAGCTACAGCTATACAATAGGGCAGACCTCCCTCCTTCTCATTTGCATCCTTGGATCAGACCCCAGATGGGTCTCCTGGACTCCAACCAGAGAAAGCTTTTGAACCCACAAAGCCTATCAATTCACTTTTGGGTGTGAACCCATCAGTTCCCTCTGATCTAAGGCCAGCAGGCTGAAGCCCTAACTCCTAGCCCTAGGGCTTTCCCGAGCCATTCTGCACAGCTGGCTGCGCTGTGATTGCTGCCCCACTGCCCTGGCACCTCACTGCCCTCTTGTGCCCTCAGCATATCTGGCCGTCCCCTCTTCCCTCAGAGTTCCCTTCTGAGCAGCGGAGGGGGGCTGCACCCTCACTCTGCCTCACTGCCATGCCTGTCCTGGGCTGCCCAGAGCAGTTCTGCTGCTGAAGAAGTGACCCGACACCCCCAACCCCCTGACTCCTTCCCTTAGAGGAACCCCTAATGTATAGGACAGGTTGGGGGAGGGGGACCCCCAGAAGGAACAGGCCAAGATCCTGGGGGTTTGTTTTGCAGGAAAGTGGAATGTCCTTCATGCCACACCCATCACGCTCACAGGGAACCGGGCAGGGCCAGAGGCCTGTCTGGACCCCTGCCCGCCCCACCCACCCGCACTAAATCATTCTTTGTCCGGCTCTTCCCTCAGCACCCTTTCCTTCCCTGCCCCCGCCTCCACATGTGCCTGAGTCATTTATACCTCAGGGCCCTGGTTTCTCTGGGTGATGCTGTTATAGGCTCCCCACCCCTACCAGGTAGGGCTGCCTGCATTTCAGTAGGAACATTCTGGGGAGGAAGCCTTAAACTTTGGAGGGCTGGCCAACCATGAGAATTTCTGTGATCCCCCCCAGAAAAAGAAGGGGTCACAACTGCTGTCCCCGCCGAGATCGAATTCCAGAAGGGTGCTCTGCTTGCTCATCAGAGAGTGGAGCTGGTGTCTCCCCATCGGCCCTATAAACTACTCCTCAGCCCACGAGCAGGTTTCACATAGGTGGTAACTGGCTTTGCTCCCCTTCTGCTGCTGGTCCCTCACAGCGGACATCTGTGAGGAAGGGCTGGGGGTGGGGGAGCCAGGATGAGGGGCGAGGGTAGAGAGGAAGCTACAACCTGTGTTACTCAGGGCCCTGGCCCGTCCGTCCGGAGCGGGTGTGGAGGAGGAAGTGAGTCAGTGGGCACAGCGATTCGTGCCTCAGAACCCTGACTTTCCTTTTCAGCCCACTGAGCCAAGACATTTGTCCCAACAGGATCCCATGTGGCGGGGGGGATGGGAGCAAGAAGCTATTTACAAGGCAGAGGTGGCCTCCCACTCACCCACTGAGTTCCCTTTTTTTAGGAGCATAAAGGATATGTGGTCAGCTGAATTCAGCTGGACACAGCAGCTGCAGACCTGCTGTGAGGGAGGGCATGTCATGGCTGCTGGAAATACAGGTGTAATCAACACTGAGCACAACTACCAGGTCCCAGCTCTCTCTCTCAACACACCTGTAGTCTGCCATCTTTAGGTCCAATTTACAGTGAAGAAACTGAGGCTAAGAGAGATGAAGGGACTTGTCCAAGGTCGCAGTCCTGCCAGTCTATAATCACACTAAAAGCCCAGGTTACGAGTCAGTGCAAGGCCTGGAATCTTCAAGAGGCACTCCGTGCAGGGGGCGGGGGTGGGGGAGTGCAGGTGACGTGGGGGTCAGGAGTGTGGGAGGAATATGAAACCTCATAAAAGTTTTCAAAGAGCAAGTGGATATTTTCCAAGTACACAAGGGGGTAAAGGGCACTCCAGGCAGAGGGACCAGCATGTGCAAAGATCATGTGACATGACGGGCCCTGGTGTGTTCCTGGAATCCTGCTGGAGACGAAGTGCCACTGTAGGACAGGAGGCTGTGGGGCAGGCAGAGATGCTGAGCCCGTTCTAGACACTCAGAATCTGAGGAGCCTGCGGGTGGCCAGCCAAGTGCTGGTGAGAGCTGAACATCGAGGCTGGAGCCTGGCTCTGGCCAGGTAGCTCAGTTGATTAGATCATTGCCCTGATATGCTAAGGTTGCAAGTTCGATCCCCAGTCAGGGTGCATACAAGAATCAACCAATGAATGCATGAATAATTGGAACAATTCAGCTATTGGCTGGCAGGGAAGTTTACTGATATTTGGGGCCTGCACACCAGGTCCCTCTGGGGGTCATTGCCTATTTACTCCCAGAACCCCTCTGTTCTTTCCCTCTCCCATCCCCCACATGCCCTACCACACCTGTACCTGAAGTTCAAGTCAAATCTGACCTGGGGCCTTCTCAAGCACACTCTCTCCCTCCACCCCTTGCCCACGTTATTACAGTGGCCCCTCCCTGCTGGCTCCATCTCTCTTAGCAATGCTAACTCCATGCTGTAGCCAAAATGTTCTTTCTAACGCCGTCCATTGCCCCACCAGTACCAGCCCTAAAATACAATGTAATGTGGGTTTAGCCTCTTTAAATTTGAGAGCTTTCAGAATGTGAGGCCAGAATGACACCCTGGCCTCTGGAACGTGCTCTGGTTCACCTCTGACATCCCTGGGGGTCCCCAGCTCCGTGCTGGTAGATAGTAGCTTGTCCTTGAGTGTTTGCGGCTGACAGGTTCTGAGCAGGGAAGCTGCCAGCACTCAGCACCTGCCCCACCCACCCCAGGCTTGTATCTGGGTCACTGGAAAGAGGAAATCTGATAAACCCATTCAAGCTTCACAGCTCCTCCTTATCTCCTCAGTTATTTGCATTTTCAATTCAAGTCGGAGATAGAGACCTGGGTCTTAGTTCAATAGAAGTTATTTGGTCCACTTAGTTCAACAAATACTAGGGGACTTGGGACACAAAGGATACCGTTAGAGAAATAATGAAAAAATTTCTCGAGCCCTTTCCTTTCCCTGATGAGAAAATCGAGGCTTGGAGGAGGAAGGTGACCTGCCCAAGGTGAGAGGGCAGAAGGTAGCCCGCCTGGGGGCGCCACCGCAATTCCTCTCTGTTCATTGCCTGTACACATCACATCCTCGCCCTGGCCTTCCTGTGAGAAGTGCGGGAGCAGGTGGCGTGGTCTGGGCTGTGGGAGAGCGAGACGGGGTGTGTGTGGGGGCCCCGGCAGAGGCAGGCTGGTGCGAACACGGCGAACACTGAAGAAACAGAGGCGCCTCTATGGGGTTTTGACGTGGTTGTTGCAACTGGGGACACTTCACCTCCGACAAGGCCCAAGCTCTTCTGTTTCCTTCTTTCCTGTGGCTCCCTCTTGCTGGCCCTTTCCTTCTCCGTTGTCCAGATACTCCTCCTCCAGGAAGCCTCCCTGACCCCACAGCAGAATCCACAGTTGCACGTTGTTGTGGTCACCTGCAGAGGTAGATAGACCCCATTCAAGATCTGGCTCAATGTCAAGACTGATGATGCCACATACATACCAGGAGTGTGTGACGAGTTTTATTTACGTAACTGAGGTCTCTGGGGGAGCAGAGCCAGCCTCTTCGGCAGGTCTTAAATGGCCGGAGAGAGCCAAGAAAGGAGACGGGCCCAGGATTTTTACTGTGGTTCGGGAATGAGGTCAGGGCGAGCATTTGTGTGGGAGGGGCTTGCATGGTTCAAACCTCCCTTGGATGCCGGAGGAGGGAGCACAGCGCCCAGGCCTCATCAGCTTTGCCAGGCACAAAGGGAAGAGGGAGAGGTGATAGCTTAAAAGCCGTCAGCAGTCAGACATCAAAAACTGGACTGAGACTCCTCGTTACGCGTTTTATTCGTGTGCCTTTATTTTTCTCTGTGTGTGTGTGTGTCTAGGTGAGTGCCCTCTCCGTGGGGAAGAGTTGACAGGATGGAGCCACTGAGGGACGAGACAAGGGATGAGATTCAGGACGATGCCACTGAAACCAGAGCATTTTAGGTGTTTGGCACGAACTCCCCAGCCCAGAGGCCTTTCCAGTCTGGAAGTCTCCCTTCGCCTCCCTCCGCCATCCCATCTCCCTCAGATCTGCCCAATGCTCCCCCACATTCCTCAGCTCCGGCCCTCCCCCTACCAGGCGCCCAAGCTCCCGCTCCCACATTCCCTCTGGACACTCCCCTGGAGTGGAAAAACCATCCCTCATCCCTTTCCTGCTCCCGGCCCTGGGATCGGACATGCCGGCCATTCCCGTTGGGCATGGCCAAAGAGATAAGGTTTGGCATGGAGCCCGCCGTGTCACCGCAGGGCTCTCGACGCTGTTTCAGGCAGGACCCCGGCCCACACTGAGTGTCCACCCTGGCCGCTGGGTTCCTGGCCCTGGCTGACTCCCTTTCTCCTGGGGCAAGGTGGAGCACCCAGCGGCCAGCCAGGAGAACAAATGAATTGTTCAACTTCCAGCCAAGTCAGCTTCCTGTTCCTTGACCCTCAATATCTCCTAACTCCTGGAGGCCCGGCCACAGGTGGACCATGGAGAAAGGCTGGGTGCTTCTGGGGGTCACAGCTTGGGAACAAAAGCTCTCTTAAGGGCAGAAAAGGACCTCAAAATCACCAAGAACAGTGTTATCTCAGCTGCTTTAGTTTAGGCATATCTGGCTGTTGGATCCACATCTGCCTGGAGTTTGCCTCTTGAAGACAGCTGTGGGAAGTGGCTTCCCATCCTAACTGCCTCCCATGAGCCTCGTGACCTTGGACATGCAGGTCCCCTCGTAAATCACGTGGAGATGATAATCCTGACTTCACAGGGAGGCCCGGGAGATGAAACGAGAGTCTGCGTGTGAAGTGAGTCATCACGTTGGGCCCTGGCCCTTCCTGAGCTCTGAATCTAATTTTGTACTCTTAATTCTTTATTATTTTCTTTAAAGGAGGCTCCAAATTGTACAAGTCCTGAGTATTATACAAAAATGTTAATTATTAGCTTAAGGGGTTGAGAAAAGCTCTGGGGTCAGATGACACGGGATTAAAATCTGGGCCGCGTGGCCTTCAACCAGTTGCTTAACCTCCCGGAGCCTCAGTGTGCTTCCCTGACAGCAGAGATAACACCTAATCAGTGGTTGTGAGGATTTTATTCAGTCATATTTGTAAAGCAGCTGGCATAGTTCCGGCTGCATAAGGCCACCACATGTGAGTTTCTCTCTTTTTTTATTTTTAACGTCCTTTTAAAAGATTTATTTATTTATTTTCAGACAGAGAGGAAGAGAGGGAGAGAAACATTGATGTGTGAGAGAAACATCAGTCGGTTGCCTCTGGCACACTTCCAAATGGGGACGCGGCGCCGAAACCCACGCATGTGTCCTGACAGGGAATTGAACCACAGACCCTTCAGTCTGCAGGCCGGTGCTCAATCCACTGAGCCACACCAGCCAGGGCGGCATTTTTCTTATGATTACAAACAGAGTTAGGGCTACTAAACTGAATTTGAAGGGAGTGAGCGTGGAGGGCTGAACTCCTGGACCAAAATAAGAAAGCTCCTTTAGTGTAGTGAATAGCATGCTCTCGGGAAGTGGCTCTTCGTGTTGTAATAAGGGAAATCTGAGTTAGACCGCATAGTGACCGTTTCAAGTTCCCTTTCAGTTGATTCCTCTGCGAATAACCTTTAGGCCCCGCCCACCTAACTCCAACTGGCACCACCCACTGCACACCTGTTGGGGCTGGCATCCCCGCCTAGTCTCCACTCAGTCTGAGCCCGGGCGGGAGAAGGGCAGCTTTGGGATTCTGCTGGGCTAGTCCCTGGAGGCAATGGCTGCAGTCTGGGTCCAGCTCCCTGGCCACGCAGGGCACTCTTAGGAGAAGGGATTCATTTCCACATCGATAGGCTTACAAGGGCTGCCAGAAAGCGGGATCCTTCGGGGGAAACGCCGTCTTGTTGCTAATACTAAGAATGCTTGGTTACTTACTACTGCTAAATATCAGTCTGGCTTTGCTGAGGGACCATTCCCAGCCGGGATCAGGGTGCATGGGGGCGGGTGGGCAAAAGAAAAAAAAAATCTCGACGAGGACAGAGAGCGGGTTGCGTACCAGAAAGAATGCCCAGAGACCGCCAGCAGCCTCTCAGAAACTCACAGCACCGCGGAGACGAGTCGGACATTCCAAGCAGCGGTGCGCGGAGCTCAGTTCGCCCGCGCTCTCCAGCCGGGCGGGCAGAGGTGGCCGCGCCTGGAACGGCCTTTGCAGCAGCAGTAGCTGCCGCAGCAAACCGTCTGGACAAATACCAATGCCGCCCCGCCCGTCCGATCCATCTTGCTAAAAAAATGCGACGCTTCTCGGGAGACGCAAGGGGCGGGGAGGGGAAATCCTAGCCTTTGGGGGCCCTGGACAGGTGTTTGGGGGAGAGGGCGGAGCCGTTTGGGGGAGGATGAGGAGGGAGGGGCGGTGCTGCCCCTTTAAGAGGCGGCGGCGGAGCCGGGACCTTTTCTCTTTCCCCGGAAGGAGAGCGGAGCCGCGGCTGGGCGCGCAAGGTGGGGAGGTGCGGAGCTGGGCGTGGAAAGGCGGGGCGCGAGCGGGGGCACCCCTCCCTCCCGCCCTCCTTGCGGTCTACCGGTCTGCCTGCCCAGCCAGATCCGCCACCGAGCCAGGATCGAAGGCGACAGTGCAGCCAAGGGGGCGCGGCCGGGACGAGCTGTGAGGCATGGTGTCCGGGGCGGGGGCGCGGTGACCCCACGCGGGGCTGGCGGGAGAATAGATCTGCGGATCTCGGAGGGGAATCTGAGAGCTCAGACCTTGAGCGGACGTGAAGCCGACCGGGGCTGGGAGCCAGAAACTATCGGCGTTACGGGGCTTAACGCCGCGGCGGGCCTGAGCGTCCTCCAGGGGCGGCGAGAGCAGGTGAACAGGTCCTCACCCCCGCTCCACGTCCTCACGCTCTCTCGCCCGGCTCCGCTCCCGCTCGCAGCCATGGGCCCCCGTCCCCGCCGCACCGTCCGTGTCCTGCGGGCGATGTTCTGCGCGCTCGCCTGGATGGTGGCCCCTGGCGGTCACCTCGCCTCCGCCTTCAACCTGGACACCCGATTCCTGGTGGTGAAGGAGGCCGGGAACCCGGGCAGCCTCTTCGGCTACTCGGTCGCCCTCCATCGGCAGACGGAGCAGGAGCTGCGCTACCTGTGAGTGAGGCTGGCGGGGGGTGGGGAGGGAGGGAGAGGGCGGGGGTGGGGAGGGAGAGAGAGAGCGAGAGAGCGAGCGAGAGCTGGGTGCGGATCCGAAGGTGAATCGCGGGCCGCGGGCTACTGTGAGCGAGGATTAAGGGGGCGGGGACCTGGGCGCCCTCCTGTTGCCGAGGTTTGGCGGGAAGTGGAGTGATTAGGCGTGGGAGGGGGGTGGGCAATAATCATTGGCAAGTGCTGACCCAGCCAGAACCTGCCTAGACTCAGCCCCTCTGGAGAGCAGTATTGGGGTCCCGCTTTCCCGCGCCCCCTTCCATTCTCTGAATTGACTACTTCTCTCCAGGGATGGGAGCTGGGGGAAACTGTAAGATAAACACATGGTAACCCCCCTGCCCCCCCCCCCTTACTCGTTTCCCGGGAAGAACCTATGGGCACACACATTAAAGATCTCTCCCTTTACACCTCGGGTTTAGTCTGCGGCCGCGTCAGCCACACCCAATGCAGAGCCAGACTGGAGGGGTTCTCAGCCCTTGGTGGCTGGAGAGTGAGGTGATGAGTCTGGGTGTTTGGAGCTGTCCAGGGGCTCCCTCTGATCCCGGAGGCAGGGGAATAGAAGAGACAGGAAGAGTTGTCCCAAATCCTGCTCATCTCCTGCTCCTCCAACCCAGCAGTGACACCCTCCCACCAGATAGCTTTCCTGCATTCCACAGATTCATGTTGGATCTTCAACCCTGAGTGTGTTTGTTTGGTTTGAAGAGGGAAATGGTGTTTTTCTCTTTCTTCTCTCCTTCCCCAACAGCTGCAGAAAGGAGGGGAAGAGCTGGGCATGGGGGAGCGAGGGGAAGGTGACTGCATCCAGCTGCTTGCATCCCCCGCTCCCCACTGCCATCATGCACGCTTATGCCCAGAGGGGTATGTCCAGGTGTCAGATGTTTCTCTGCCACAGACTCATGAGATCAGCAGTTCGGGAAAAGGACAGATGGGGGAGGTGAGGCTGTCCCTGGAGGGAAGGTGGTTAGGACAGGTCAAGCAGGCCCTATCACTTTGAGCTGGGTGACCTGCTAGCCGTCTGCCCCTAACTGGTGTCTGACTCCCACTGAGTAAGAGGATATGGTCAGAAAGACGGTGTGTTGAAACCTCTCCCAACTCTGGCTGGGGCCTACAGAAATCTGAGGAAGGTTGGAATGCCCAAACTCCAAACTTGGCTCCTTTCCTGCTGGCCCAGCCCTGCCCAGTCTACCTACCTGAACTTGGCCTCAATTCCATCTAGCTTCTGCAGAGGCTAGGGCCACCACACCCTTCCCAGCCTGGCCCCAGGAACTTCGGTCTGGCCTTGACCAATACTCCATCTTTTGGAGGCTCTAAGTAACCATCAACACAAGTTCCTACATTAGTGCTCTTTCTGCCCCCTTCCAGAAAAAGGTGTTGCATTCTAAGGCAGCATCGTGTTAAGAGAAGATCAGGAAAGCAAGAGGAAGGGGGCAGGGCATTGGTTTTGCTATGTGACCTTGAGCAAGGTACTTCTCTTCTCTGGGCCAGTTTTCCCCAAAGAGGGGTTGGACCTGGATCTATATGCTCCTTCCTGCCTCAGTTGCCCTATAAGAGGCCTCTTGGCATTGTGGAGAGAGACGAAGCTTCAGTGTTCCACTGCCAATTGTCACTAATACCTGAGCCTTAGTTTCCTCACGTGCCAGGGCAAGGAGAACAACACACCTTCTGCATGGGGCAATAGTGCGGCTCCAGTGAAATAATGTGTATAAAATGCTCTGCATATGCCAAGGCACAGCAGAGGGCTCTTGTACCAAAGCCAGGACCTGGATGTACCCTTACTACCCATGGGCCTCGCCCAAGACAGCTGAGCAGAAAAGTCCCGCTTTTCTTCCTGGGCAGCTAGAGATGGCATTAGGCCTGATGAGAGCCCAGAGGTTCTGAAACTGAGGAACCTTAGAGAGGCAGGCAGTTCTGGACAGACTTCTGGGTCACTCTCCGGTCTCCTCAGTCTTTCTCAGGGGCGGTTCTAGACCTTGGCTCATCCCCTCGCCTCACTGAATTCTGCTCCGTGGCCCTTGGCGAGAGCCAACTGGCCCAGCTGGGCTTAGCTGCAGCCAGCTGCATAGCCAGATGTGAACAGCTGCCTGAGTGCACAGCTCAGGGGAACCAGCAAGTCAGGTCGCAGTTGGGTACCTCTTAGCCTCAGAGCCCCTTTGGGGAAAAGAGCGAGGATTCATGGCCCTGAACAAACTCTTAGACCGGGGTTCACAGGAGGATTTCTGGCTGTGTAGGGACCCCTGAAAGCATATGTAAAATCGCGTGTGTCTGTGCATGTTCCAGGGGCGGGAGCAGGGGAGAGCATAGCTTTCAACATGTTCTCAAAGAAGGCCTCATTCCAGAAATGCTTAAAAGCCCAGGTGTGGGCCTCCTTTGTTCCCCATCACCCCCATCTCTGGACTGGGGTTCCCTGCCCACAACATCAGAGGCTTACCCCACCCCAGGCTACAGTTTCTCTGTCTCTTGATGTGAGGGGCGGTGAGTAGGGCAGGGGACCCAGGTGCGCTGGGCTTCTCAGCGAGATTCATGAGGACCCCTGGGAAGCAGAGGGACTGTTCCCCAGGGAGATGGCCACTGACTGACTCCCGCGCCCTCAGCACCTGCTCTTTATTCCCTCCCGGGAGTCCAGGTGCCCTGGTCTGGCCTGAGCTTTTGGGCTATGGGAGAAATCTCTGGGGCCCTCTCCCCCTTTCACCCTGGCCTGGCCATGAGGGTTTCTGGGAAGTCTGCGGTGGGGGTGGCTGGGGCTCCTGGAAGATGAGGTCATACCCGAGGGAGGCAGGAACAAGGATTACCTGCCGTGCTCTCCTAAAACATGTTTCCCTGGGTGGACCAGCCACCTGGCAGCCTCCAGGGCTCCTGCTGAAGGAGACAGGCAGGGCAGCTGTAGCTGCAGGCAGAAGGCCTGCATTCACAGTGGCCTTTGCCTCTGACACTCCACGATGACCAGTCCAGGCCAAGGAGCTTTGAATTGGGCAGGAGGCAGGGGAAGCCTGATCTTGTAGCAAAAGAAAGGGGCTCGGTTAGAGCTGAACAAAGGAGGAGGGCGTCCGTTGCAGCAAGAGGAATCGAGGTTAGGTGACATGAAGAATGCCCTAAGGGATCAAATAAGGAAAAAGTACTAAGGAGCAAGGGATAGGGAGAAGCGAGGAGAAAAACAGCCTTGTTCTTTTTTATCTGAGGCTTCGGCCAAGGCCTCTTTCTCCTGTTCTCTCTCATTCTATCGCTTTCTCCAGCTTGTTGCTCTGGCTCTAGGGCTGAGTCACCGGAGGGGAGAGGGGGCTGGGTGGGCGGCATGAGAAGTAGGGGGAGGACAGAAAGGGCTGCAGTTTCAGCTACCACGGGAGCAGCCTCTGGGGAGACGTCTAATTTGGGCAGCAGGGTTGGCACAGAGCTGGGATCCAGGCATCTGAGAACGGCCACCACCCCACCTCCGGGGCTCTGAGCTGGGGCAGCCCCTTCCCCAACCTGCTCCCTGTTCTGAGGTGGAAGGGAACCCTGAAGAGTAAGGCATGGGGGCCTTACTCCTGCTAGACCCCCTGGGCTTTTGCAGGTTAACTGAAATCTTCCCACTGGAGCTACACCAGTGCCCCGCTGAGGTTAGGAGTCTGGGGGGTTAACTCTTACAGGCTGTTTCTTTGAGCATCACACCACCCCTGTGCCCCGAGGGGGCCGCCTTCTCTTTGGGGTGAGCCAGCCTGCTGCCCTGACCCCCATGGGCCTCGTACCCCAGCCCGTTCCCCTTCTACTGCTTTCTACTTGGCTGTTGCATTAGCCTTGAACTGAGTGATGGGGCCGGGTGAGGAAGTGCTTTTCCAGAACCTGGAGCTCAGTGGCCCCCAGAGGCCAGGAGGGGCTGTCTGGCTGGAGTCAAAAGAAGGGCGAAGAGGCAGCTGGCTGTTTGAAAGCCCTTAAGGGGTCATTTTACCCACCCACCCACCCCCCGCAGGGGCTTGCTGCCCCCCCCCCCCCCCCCGAAGCTCAGCCTGATTCCAGGAGAGGTTTGGTCTGATCTTTCTTCCTTGCTCCAAGAGGTGGGCGAAGCCTCCTACCTAGCCTCCTTCCTTCTGACTGCTGCTGGGAGGCTGGGCTCAGTGGTGGCCTAGAACAGATCAGCTTTTAGATTATCTGATCTGGACCACAGACGACAGTGAACAGCCTCATTTGCATATTAATTTTCGTCAGTAAGGTCTCTCCCACCCTCTGGGTTCTCCCCTCACCTGGCTGTGGCTGGAGGCAGCTGGACCTGACCTCCACATACCCACCTTCCCCCATCCCCTCCTAGCCCTCTGGCTGTAGACCCATTGGATCCCGGGCTGGGAGCCAGAGGGCCTTAAAGGGCCTCTGAACAAGCCAAGTTGGAGCTAAAAATACTCCAAGGGGGTGGAGGGGGGCGCTCCCTGTGGAATCTTTGGGGAGGGAAGGGCTTAGGATGTGGGCCTTGGATTAGGGCATCGGCCCTGCCCACCGCCCATCAGTAGGCACAAGGCAGGGGAGGGGAGGGTTGTGGACCGTAAGGGGATTTGTTTCAATCCAGTTTCCATCTGTGCTCAGCTCTGCCTGCTCCGTTCCCCAGGAGCCTAAGAGGAGGGTCCCTCAGCGCACGCCCTTGGACTTCATGGGTAGGCGGTAGTGGAAGCAGCAACACTTCCATATCATTGCACGCCCTGGGAAGCAGCCTGGGCGCCTCTCGCCCGCTGAGGCCTGGACCGCCCCCCTTCACGGTCATTGTAGCAAGCCTCTGGCCTCTACTTCCAGCCAACTTGAACATCCCACCATAGAATGACTCTAGCTGCCAGGGCCCCACGCCCACCTTAGTGACTGCCTGGCCTCCTCTCCTTAGGCAGTGGAAGTGCTACCGTGTCCCGTCCTCTGCTCCGTCTAAATAACCAGACTAGTCTGCTGTTTGCCCTCTGCTTCAGGCCTCCTAACGGGGGCGGGGGGGAGCAGAAATTCCTGGGTTCCTGGAGGAAGACCTAAGGCTGTGCTTAGGGCCAGTCCTGATGTCTCAGGAATCAGAACGACAGTGTTCACGCTGACCATGGCTTTGTGGTCAGAAAGCCCTTTCAGAGAAAAAACCATCTCCCCCCACAACAACCCTGGGTCCCTCAGGGCTTGCAAGGGCTCCTTGAGGCAGAACAAACCTTACAGCTGGGCCCTGAGGCTTCCAGGCTGAGACGTTTCTTTCCTAGGTCTTCCTTCTCGCACCTGTCAGGCTCCCCAGGGGTGACTGTCCATGGTGGTCCCGCAGCCACTCACCAGGCACCCTCCTGAGCCTCGAAGAGGGTGACTACCTGGGCCTGGCTGCCACACTGGCCCCCTGCCGGCCTTTCTGCCTCGCAGTGCCTAGCACTTCCCAGGCCGGAGGGAGGTCTGAACAGAGACATAATGTGCAGGCAGAGGTCCCGCCCCCTTCCCTGCACCCCCGGGCCGTGCATTCCTGACACCCAGTGGGCGGAGGCACCCAGGTCCTGGCATGCCTAGGCCCCCACCCTGCTCACTCCCTGCCTCCCTGCAACCTTCACTCCCAGGTCCCAGGTAGGAGCAGCAGGCGGGGTATGGCTCGGCACTGCCAGACTCTGGCAGGCGGCCTGGAGCCCGAGTTCTGAGCTAGGAGCCTCATCGTGATAGCGTTGCTGGGGCCAGATGGAGGGGTTCTTAGGAGGTGCCTGCCACCAGGAGGCTGGGTCCTGCAGGATCAAGGAGGCAATCCTGGCAGAAGGCCCACAGGCTGCCAAGAGAGGACACGACGTCGGGAGAGCAAGGAGTGGTAGACCCAGGTTCTCAAACTGAGTGTAGACTTAGGTCTGAAAAGCGCAGGTGCCAGAGCTCCACCCATGTTCGGTTCAGATGGCCTGTGATGGGCTGGAGACTGTGCCCTTTTAACACACACCCCAGGGATTTCTGGTGCTGGTGGTCTGAGGACTCTCTAGAGATGTTATTCCAAGGCTGGGCCCCTTTCTGTCCTCTGGTCACCTCTCTGGTATGGGATGGGTTGCCAGGATCCTGAGCAACCTTGCAGGAACTTGTGGCCAATGGCCCTAAAGATCGGCAGGCTGGGAGCAAGGTAATAGTCCTCACCCATCCCTACTCTCATGCCCACCTTCCAAGAACACTGCCCTGGGGCCACATTGTCCAAAATGCCGGGCACCCGGTCCCACCCAATACCTGTGTGCCTGTCTTAAGGGGGCAGTGTGGGGGGTAAACATCACCCACATCATTCAGGGGTCCATGTCTCCTAGATCTAAGTCCTCAGATGGCTTAGAGTGGAAGGACCCAGGGTCCCAAGAACACACCCCATATCTGGTCCCCTCGGGCCACCTAGAGGTTGAACCCTGTGCTGGGATTCTTCCAGTCTTACTGTCTTGGTCTACCTTCATCTCAGAGGCTATAGCATTCCTTCCAAGACTCAGATCTGACCGCATCATGCCCTTGCATAGCATTCCTCCAAGGCTCCTCCTCGGCCCTCCCCACCCTGCCCTCTTGTCCCTCTCCAGGTGCTTGGATTCCAGCGGTCTCAGGGCCCTGCAGATCCCTACGTCACCCTGCCTGCTCACACCTTCTGGCCTGTGCACGTGCCATCCACGTGCCTGAGTGCCCTCCCTCCCCTTCTTCCCCAGTGGACCCTGGTCATTGGACTCGGGCCTCGTCCCTTCTCCCTGAGTGCTCCTCTTGCAGAGTCTGGGCTGGCTGGTTCTCTGCTCTGCTCTCACGAGGCACCGACTGCGAGGGCTGCTTCCTTGCCGGCCTTCCCCTACCCGGGTGCTGCCGGAGGGCCGCGCTGGGGTCCGTCCACCTCCCAACCCTAGAGCCCGGCACGGGGCCTGGCAGAGCAGGTGCTCAGTAAGTGCACGTTAAACGGCAAGTTGTTTGAAATGGGCTTTGGGAAGTCTGAGCCCCGCCCCTACCTCCTTGACCCCCAGGCTCCTGGTTGGTGCCCCCCGGGACCTCGCCGTGCCTGATGGCTACACCAACCGGACTGGTGCTGTGTACCTGTGCCCACTCACTGCCCAGAAGGACGACTGTGAGAGGATGGACATCACAGAGAAAAGTGAGGGGAAGGGGCTGGGGATCACTGCAGGATTGGGAGCCTAGGGGGTGCGGGTAGTTGAGAGAAAAAAGGACCTGGAGGAGATAAAAGGCTCGCCTGGGCAGTTTCTAGTCACTTCTTGAACAAATGGGAAGAGGGGGTCCTAGAGGAGAGTGGGACCCTATGCGGTTTGTGGAGCTCAGACTAGGAGGGGCTGGAGAAGGGGAGTGGGGATGGCTGCAGGGCTGGAGGGGAGGATCCAAGAGGGGCCAACGCTGCCCTCTGGAGGCTCTAGGCACTGGGGGGATGGGGTGCCCTGGCTCATGATCCCTCCCACAGGTGACCCTGACCATCACATAATTGAGGACATGTGGCTTGGGGTGACTGTGGCCAGCCAGGGCCCTGCAGGCAGAGTCCTGGTAAGTGGGCACTCAAGTCGTCTCCCTACCTCACTCCAGCCTTCTCCTTCATCTCCCTGGGGCTGGGGGGGAAAGCAGAGGACAGAGGGGTTCCTTGGTGCACGAGCTGGGGGTTTGCAAACGTCTATTTCTGTGGCTATCTGTGTCCCTGAATCCTGCCTTTATGGGGGGGGGGTCTGGCACACTGCCGAGACCCAGCATGGCCTGGGTCGTGTCTGAATCACACTTCCTCCCTGCCCCACCCCTGCTCCCCGTTGAGTTGCTCACCCTTCGTGGGAAGGAGCTGAGCTGAGCTGCGCTGCTGGATCTGCAAGAGTAAAGGGCAGATCAGGCCCCGGGCGGTGTGGCCTGATTTCACCCCTTCCTGGGAGGCTGGCTGGCCCCAAGAGGCACAGTCCTCCTGACCCCAGCTCTCTTGGATTGGGTTTAAGGGCCACTTCCGGTCGTCAGTTGTCACCTCCTGCCCACATGTTTCAGTGCCGGCCCCCGGGGGGGGGCCTCAATTTCTGAGTCCCAGATAGACAATTTTTAAAAATTGATGTAAAATTTACATACAGTGAAATGTACAGATTTTAGGATTCAATGAGTTTTGAAAAGTATACACCTGTGTAACCAAGATCCATGAAAGAAAGCATATTGGCATCACTCTGCAAAGTCTGCCCCCTTTCAGTCCATCATCGCTCCCACAGCCAGAGCGCAGCCCTCGCTGCTGTGCTGTCACATCCCAACACTTGGAAGTTCCGGGTTTGCACTGATTCACTCAGGTACCTTTTCAGGCCATGGTTATGGATGGTGCGCGTCTAGGACCCACTGAAGGCAGTTCTAGATTCTGGGTCCTTCAGCATTGTCAGCTCATTCCTTCAAAAGTTTTTTTTTTTTTTTTTAAGATTGATTGATTGATTTTTACTGAGGAAGGGAGAGAGATAGAGAGGGAGAGAACCGTCAGTATGTGGCTGCCTCTCGAGTGCCCCCTACTGGGCACCTGGCCCGCAACCCAAGCATGTGCCCCTACTGGGAAGCAAACTGGCGACCTTTCAGTTTGCAGGCCAGCACTCAATCCACTGAGCCACACCAGCCAGGGCCCTTCAACGAGTTTTTAGTGAGCATCTACTGTGTGCTGTGCACGGCGCCAGCACTAGGGGCGTAGTGGTGACGGTTCAGGCTCGGCTGGCGGGAGTGAAGCTCACAGTTGGAAGGGACGGAAGAAGTAAGCCGGCAAGAACTAGGCCTGGTTCTAGAGTCCTGCCTGGCCCTTGGCCGTTTTACAAACACCCTATTCTGACTGATTTGCCCAATAACTATTTATCGAGCGCCTCCAGCGTGCAGGGAAAAGTGCGAGGCAGGCAGCCCGGCCCAGTGCTGAGCAGCTTAGACTTCAGAGCCGGACGGCCTTGTTGGGACGTTCTCTGCCTCTCTCCAGGTGTGAGACCCTAGGCCGAGACTTGGTCTCTGTGCCTCGGTCTCCGTGCCTCGGTCTCCCTGTCTAAAGTGGAGGAAGTGGTAGTCCCTCCTCCGCAGTGTTGTTAGGAGACTTGAAAAGGTTAATACGTGAAGAGCTGAGAATTGTGCCTGACATGTAGTAAGCACTCAGTTTTAGCTGTCGTTGTTGTTGTCAGTGGTCCTTTCGGTCAGAGGGCAGGGTTAAGCCCTGGCAGGTGTGGCTCAGTGGGTTGAGCACTGGCCTGCGAACTGAAAGGTTGCTGGTTCGATTCCTGGTCAGGGCATAAGCCTGGGTTGCCGACCAGGTCCCCAGAGGCAACTGATGTCTTTCCCTCTCTTTCCGTCTCTCTGAAGAATAAAATCTTTAAAAAGGGGGGGCAAGGTTATGGGGAGATAGCAGAGAGGCA
This sequence comes from Tonatia bakeri, assembly GCA_004024845.1. Taxonomy (NCBI): domain Eukaryota; kingdom Metazoa; phylum Chordata; class Mammalia; order Chiroptera; family Phyllostomidae; genus Tonatia; species Tonatia bakeri. The sequence goes on from PVIA01003127.1 coordinate 165,775, forward strand.
AGTTCCTTAATTTGCTCTGTATCCAGCTCCTTTCAGACCAGCGAGCCTGAACCCACGCCCCCTCATCTGTTCCTGTTTTGTTTTGCCGAGATCTCCGAGCCCCTCCCCAGTCCAGGAACGCCCATCCTTCGAAAAGGTGTTCCCAGCTCTCAGAGCAGATTTCTAAATTCTGGAAAGGAGATGCAGGGCCAGGTGCCGCTGTGGGAAGACAGAAAAGCTAGGAGGTGCCTTTCAGCGCCTCCCCCGCAAAGCCAGAGGTGCCCAGAGCCCAGGAGACAGCCGGCCCCGGCTCCCTGCTGCGGGCTCAGGCTGCCTGTTGGGGTGGGGCCCCCAGGTCTGCGCCCACCGCTACACCCAGGTGCTGTGGTCGGGGTTGGAGGACCAGCGGCGCATGGTGGGCAAGTGCTACGTGCGGGGCAATGACCTGGAGCTGGACGCCACGGACGACTGGCAGACCTACCACAACGAGATGTGCAACAGCAACACCGACTACCTGGAGACCGGCATGTGCCAGCTGGGCGCCAGCGGCGGCTTCACCCAGAACACCGTGTACTTCGGCGCTCCCGGGGCCTACAACTGGAAAGGTGAGCATCGCGAGGGGAGAGGAGGGCAGAGACTGCCTGCCCTAGTTAGCCGCTGGAACAGCGGGCCGGCCGAGACTCTCCACACCGGGGGCGGGGCGGGCAGAAGAGGCGGGACCCTCTTGCCCAAGTCAGCAACCACCACAACTTCTACTGCTTGAAAGCACTTCATAGGTGCCAGAGGCTTTACACGTATCATCTTATTAATCTTAAAATACTCTGTGAGGTAGGTATTATTATACTCATTCTGCAGAAAACTGAGCCTCAGAGAAGTGAAGTAAGTTGCTCAAGCCAAGAGTAAGTCATGAAATGTGAGTCAGAACACAAGTCCATCTGACTCCAGTTTAACCACTAAAAACTGACGTAGAGAGTGAAACGTGCTCCTGGTACGACTACTAAACGGTCCGGTGGGATGTGGTAAAATAAAGAGTAAAAGCGCCCTTCCTCCCACCCCTCCCCCTCCCTCCCATCTCTATCGTCCCATTTCCCAGTGTACATTGCTTGTGGCTCATCCGGAACTTACTTTAGAATACACAGGTACCTTTGAACACACACACACACACACACACACACACACACACAGAGAATAGCACTGAGCATGCTGTTCCACTTTGTCTTCTCGCTTTGCAATACACCGTGAGCCTTTTGTTTCTCATGTCGATGCTTCTAGGGCAGTCCTTTGGGAGCTGCGAAGTATTTCCTTGTATCGAGACCCATGCTTTTTGTAACAACCACAGCACACGCCCCTCTATCGCTGCCTCTCTCCACCACACAGGTTGTAACAACAGCGATCCCTTAACTGCAGCCTGTCGTAGAATCAACAGGTAGAGGGAGCCCAGAGCCTCACCCTCCTGGCGAAGGTGTAATCACAGCTCTGGACTTCCTTGAGGCTGAGGCCTCTGCCTGCTGCAGTGACCTGCCTCCCGCTCCTGGTCCTTCAGAACCTTGGCAGAGGGGCGGGTCCTTCTGTAGCAGCAGCCCCGGGGAGCAGGGGCCAGGAGGCAGCCCGAGTGCGTGGGCAGGTCCAGGAGGAGATGATGGCCTGAGGTCTGGCCTCAGTGTCGAGAGTGGGGGGTGTCATCTAGCAGCCAGGAGCCTGGATGACCGGATTCCAGCCGTGTCTCTGCAACTAGCTCCCCACGTCCCTAAGCCGCACTTTTCTCATCTGCAAAATGAGGGCCATGATTCTACCTCACAAAATTGTTAAAGGAAATAGGAAGTGATTTGCACATGGCAAAGTGCTCACAAATTTTTAAAAAGGTCATTAACATCCTTTTCCGGGGAGGGGCCTGGACGTGGTGGAGGAGAGGGGTGGTGACGTGCACTCCCTCTCCCCAAATCCTTTCCTGTGAAGGAAACAGCTACATGATTCAGCGGAAGGACTGGGATTTGTCTGAATACAGTTACAAGGACCCAGAGGACCAAGGAAACCTCTATATTGGTGAGTCCAGCTGTGGTGGCCCGATGGGTGGAAGAGGAGGGCGTGCTCAGTCCCTGGCACGCTGGCCCTCTCCCCGTCGGTGCCTGGCAGAATAGTGAGGCCAGGGTGCAAGTGTGAATAGTGGTATTTAGTTCAACTAGCACTTCGTGAGCACCCAGATGCAAAGGCCTGGCCCTCATGGAGCTCACAGTCCAGTGTGCAGAGAGGGCTGGGGATGGACGTCCAGAAGTCACTTTTTTGCCCAACAGAGAATAGAGGAGAAGAGGATCAGGGGTGGTGACCTCCGGAGTGGGTCCAGAGTAGAAAGCAACAGCGTTTCCTGGGGCACTGACTGACCACCTTCTCCCCCATCCCAGGCTACACCGTGCAGGTGGGAAGCGCCATCCTGCACCCTACAGACATCACCATTGTGACAGGTGCCCCGCGGCACCAGCATATAGGTGCAGTCTTCTTGCTGAGCCAGGAGGTAGGCGGAGACCTGCGGAGGAGGCAGGTGCTGGAGGGCACACAGGTGGGCGCCTATTTTGGCAGCGCCATTGCCCTGGCAGACCTGAACAATGATGGGTGAGAATCCAGGCACATCCTCTGGGGCCAGGGAGAATGGTGAGGGGGCAGGCTTGCCAAGACAGAGATACGGAAGCTTGCGTTTATGCATTTGTTTGCGTGCTGTTGCGGGGATTTGCAGATCAGTGGTGCTTGTTGATTTGCCGTCAGACTCTGTGGGATTCTGGGTACTTGTATGTCAGTTGCATGGCACCAGCATCTCTGTCTATGTCTGTCATTTCTAGAGCTGTTTGGGTGTGATCTGTACCTGCGTGGCTTCCCCCCTGGGTTTTCTGTTAGATGGTCATGCGGCATTTCCTTGGCTTTCCCGAGACCTGTGGCCAGAGGTGCCATCTGTACAGCCATGTGCCCTGACACACTGTGCCTGCTAAACAGGAGTTGTGTTGCCTGTTGCAAGCTCAGCTCATGCTCCCGCTTCCCTCTCCTTCTCTCCTGCACAGGTGGCAGGACCTCCTGGTGGGTGCCCCCTACTACTTTGAGCGGAAGAAGGAGGTAGGGGGCGCCATCTATGTCTTCATGAACCAGGCAGGCACCTCCTTCCCTGCCCACCCCAACCTCCTTCTCCACGGCCCCAGTCGCTCCGCCTTTGGCTTCTCCGTGGCCAGCATTGGTGACATCAACCAGGACGGATTCCAGGGTATGAGCTAGCACTCCCTCCCCAGCACCCCCTCCCCCTCCACTGAGTGCCCGCTGCATGCCAGGCTTGACCAGGCTCCGAGAGGAGATGGGACGGGGCCCAGGCCCTGAGATGCTCACTGCAGTGCTAGAGAGAGGAGGGCGTGTAGAGGGAGCACCCACGGGCGAGGAGCGAACGTACTGCTGGGCATCGAAGGCTGGGCTGAGTGTGCACGATGGTGGCAAGCCGAAGGGGCACGATATGAGGGTGGGATCCTTGCCCGGTGTGCCCAAATCTAGCGAGTGTGCGGTGTTCGTTTCAGAGATGAGACTAGAGAGGTAGTGTGGGGTGGGGTGGATGTTTTTGAAAGCCGGGCAGGGGAACTGGGGCTTTCTGTTTGGATAATGGTAGCGGGGTATTCAGAGAGGGTTTGGGGGCAAGGATATGCTATGATAGCTTGGTAGCTTGGTGCCTTGTTACACTGAGAGGTCATTCTGGAAAGAGTTGTGGGACGGATGGGGGAGCAAGGCTGGGTGTTCAAATCAAGGATGTAATGCATAGGTGGGGAAGGTACGAGCTGGGACAAGGTGGGAGCCTGGGGATAGAGGAAGCCATCAGAACTCTGCAGCACTTGGGGACCGATCAGACTGGGGTGTTGGGGAGAGGGACAGATCAAGTTGCTGTGAGCGCACTGGGAAGTCACTTCTCTGGCACCCTCAATTTCCCGGAACGTAGCGGAAAACCCGGGGGAGGCCATGGAGCCGCTAAAGAGTCAAAACAGGCGACGGAGTTCAGTTAATTAAGTGCCTTCTGACACGGTGCCGTCCAGCTGCCACTCAGGACCTACTGGTTCCTCCCAAGCATACTTTTCTAACAAGCTTGGCATGGTGGTTACTGAGTCCTCATCAGGTCAAAAGCAGCACATGAAGAGTTGAGTAAAGTTTAAGAAGCTAAAACACTTTGGATTTACATGTGGAAATAATGGTTAGAATTTTAGAAGTCTGGACATTTTAACAAGTAAAGTTCCATATAGTGTTTTGATTAAAATCCCAGCCCCCCGTGTGAGACAGACGGGGGCTTCCGTAGCCTGTCCTCTACTCACTAGCTGGTGAATTCGGGATTTCCGAGTTCGTTTCCTCGTCCATAAAGTGGGGACAACAGTACTCACAGCCAGCACCCTTGTGAGGGTTAAGTGAGATAAGTACTTGACAGCTGCCTGGCAGAGTCACCAAGGGGAACACCTGCTGTTGTGCCCTGCTGGTACAGGACACTGGAAGAACCAGGGGTTTGGAGGGGAGACTGGTGGGGGAGATAGCAGGTACTGTGATAAGGGAAAACAAACACCAGCCAGTGGTCAGGAACCTGGAGCGCAGGCTGCCTGAGACACTAACCTGCTGTGTGACTGAGTCACTTCCCTTCCTGGACCCACTTTTCCACATACAAAAGGAGGCATTTGGGTGCCCGATGGTCCCAGTTTTAATCTGAGCCACAGAGCCGTGTTCCCTGATGGTGTGAGTACTGCCTGGCAGGGTGAGGTCAAAGGCATGCTGGGCTCTGTGGCTGGAGCACAGGGCTGGGGAGACAGGGGGCCCACAACCCTGGTGGTGACCCCCTTCTGCCTCTCCTCCCCAGACGTTGCTGTGGGAGCCCCCTTTGAGGGCCTGGGCACCGTGTACATCTACCACGGCAGCTCCAGGGGCCTCCTCCGACAGCCCCAGCAGGTATGAATGGGCAGGGACTGGGGGCCTCCCCTCTTCTGGCTCCCTCACCCCCTCCCTCCCCATGGGCCTTACTCCCCAGAGCTGCCCTAGAGCCTGTCTTCAGTGCTCCCCCCGCCCCCCAGGTAATCCATGGAGAGGACCTGAGACTCCCTGGCTTGGCCTCCTTTGGCTACTCCCTGAGCGGAAAGATGGATGTGGACGAGAACTTCTACCCAGACCTGCTAGTAGGAAGCCTGGCAGACCGCGTCGTGCTGCTGCGGTGAGCCGAGGCGACGGCGGATAGGGCCGTTCTCTCTTCCAGCCCTGCCTGCGTGGAGCCCCGTCTCTGTCCACCTTCGTCACCAGGTCCACGCAAGCTTGAGCCCTAGCCTTGCCTGGCCTGGGGCAGGCGGGAGGAGCTGATGTCTGTGTGTCTTCTCCGTAGGGCCAGGCCTGTTATCAACATCCTGCACAGGACCTTGGAGGCCAGGCCATCCGTGCTGGACCCTGCGCTCTGCACAGCCACCTCCTGGTGAGACTCTCAGTCCTTCCTCTGCCCACCCATTCCTCCTTATGTACGGACGAAACAGGCGGGGCCCTGGCTCCCAAGCCTCTCCCCTAGCAACCCCCGGTACCCCACCATGAGGGGTTGGTTCTTGGAAGCATTGTCCAGCCTACCCACCTCATTAAGCAAAATTCCTTGCAGGAGGTAATGGATGAATGGGGGGAGGGCATGGTGGTTAGGAAGGGGAGCTCTGGACCTCCTGCTTCAAATTACAGCTATGCCCGCCGTAGGGGTACAGGTGGGCTCTGGGGGGAGATCCCAGGGGAGGAGGAACAAGGGAGACACTTAGGATGTAGGGAAGAGCCACTTTTAGCAAATGATTAATCTTTCTGAGTCTGATTCTTTTTTTAAATATTTTATTCATTTATTTATAGAGAGAGAGGAAGGGAGGAAGAGAAACATCAATGTGTGGTTGCTTCTCATGCGCCCCCTACTGGGGACCTGGCCTGCACCCCAGGCCTGTGCCCTGACTGGGAATTGAACCAGTGACCCTTTGGTTCGCAGGCTGGTACTCAATCCACTTGGGCCACACCAGCCAGGACAGATACTGTGCCTATAAAACAAAGTTAATAGTAACCAATTCTAAGGATTGTGTTGGTAATTAAATGAAATAATGGACAAAAGGCCCTTAGCATGGCACCCTGTATACCTTAAATGCTCAAAATACGTCAGTTGCTAAGACGGTGACTCAAAGTCTTCGTGTGCATGAGGATATTGGATTAGAAGGCAGAGGGAGGCAGGGCAGAGCGGTGGGCGGTGAGAGGGGAGCTGGACTGGAGACGGGCGGGGCCACAACTTCAGGCCGCAACTTCCGCTCTCAGGGCCTTGGTTTCCCCCCCGGTGACTTCTGTCCCTATTTTCTGTGGCTCTAATGGGCGTGAGGAGGGAAGAAGCCAGGGACACCCCAGACCCATTCTGTGGATTCCCCGGTTTTGCCCCTGCCTTTCCCCTGAAGGGCCCTGTTTCCCCTTGCCCAGGAAAGGGAATAAGAGCTAGGGCCTGGATATCTGAGTCCCACTGTGACCAGGTCCTCCTGTATGTCCCCTGCCTCCCCACCCCCAACAGCGTGCAGGTGGAGCTGTGCTTTGCTTACAAACAGAGTGCCGGGAACCCCAACTACAGGCGAAACATCAGTGAGTGTGGGGTGCAGGGTGAGGGGGGCACGCTCACCTGCTCACTTGCTGACCGCCCTGTCCTCCGCCTGCAGCCCTGGCTTACACCCTGGAGGCCGACCGGGACCGCCGCCCACCCCGGCTGCGCTTCGCGCAGAGCCAGGCGGCTGTCCTCCACGGCTTCTTCTCCATGCCCGAGACGCGCTGCCAGAAGCTAGAGCTGCTCCTGGTGGTGAGCGAGCCCTCCCTCCAAGGCACAGCCAGCTCCCCCCAGGTCAAGGGCGAGGGACTGGGGTCTCCCCGGTGACAGCGATGGGGGAGGTTGCCTGGAAGGCTATAGGTCTCGAGGGGGGCAGTGCGCAGCATCCAGCACGTGGTAGAGGAGAGACCCGTGGAGCGGGGATGGGGCCAAAGGGCTCCTCACCTCTGAGAAGAGTGCGGGTTGGGAGACTCAGCTCAGCTCTGGGGGAAAGGGGTCCTAGAGTGGGGGGCAAGCTTAGCCACTCTCTGGGACATCAGAGTGGCCAGGGAGAGTTCAACCTGCGGACCCCTGGGATGAAGGGAGACTCAAACCTCTCCAGAAAGATCTCTGGGGAGGACGAGCTCCGTCTCCTCACTTGTAGAACAGGGTGGTAGGAAGGGGGTCAATTTGGTAGTAGGACAAGAGGAGGTTCAGCCGTACTGGGTGGCTTTCAAGGTGGAGGGGAGACCTAAGCTTTTCCCTGGGGGCTCAGGATGGTGTGAGGTTGCAACCGGGCAGGGAGGGCAGGGTGATATTGGCTCAGCCTGCCGTCTTTCCCAGGACAACATCCGCGACAAACTGCATCCCATCGTTATCTCCATGAACTACTCTTTACCTCTGCATTTGCCGGAGCGCCCCCGGCTGGGGCTGCGGTCCCTGGACGCCTACCCAGTCCTCAACCAGGCACAGGCTCTGGAGAACCACACCGAGGTGGGCGGGGCCGGGACCAGCAGGGCCGGGCCGGAAGGGCCGTGGGAGGAGAAGATGCTGTGGGTGGTGCGCTCCTCACACCTCTGGCCACCCCAGGTCCAGTTCCAGAAGGAGTGCGGGCAGGACAACAAGTGCGACAGCAACTTGCAGATGCAGGCGGCCTTCGTGTCGGAGCAGGGGCAGCCGCTGAGCAGGTGCACTCCGGGCCGCACCGATTGGCCAAGGGTGGGAGGCCTTCATTGGCTAATGGGAACTGAGGGGCGGAGATCTGAGGGGTGGGGCTTCATTGACCAGGGGTGGGGCCTCGGAAAGAGGCAAATCTAAGAGGTTGGACTTTAATTGACCAGGTAGGATGTGTAAGGCCGACCTTCACTGACTCCAAAAAGGTTTTTTTTTTTTCTTTTTTTTCACCAGGTGAGACTAGAGGGCGAGGCCTGGGTGTCCAGAGAAGGGGCTTTCCTGACCTAGTAGACCTGGGGGGCGGGTCCGGGGCGGGGCTTTGGGCTCAGTCCTTGGCTCCTCTCTTTCCAGGCTCCAGTACAGTAAAGACCTCAGGAGACTGCTCCTGAGCATCAACGTGACCAACACCAGAAGCTCCGAGCGGCTTGGGGAAGATGCCCACGAGGCACTTCTCACCCTGGCAGTTCCTCCCGCCCTGCTGCTGTCCTCAGTGCGCCCTGTGAGTGCCCAACCCGGGCTCCACCGCGCATGTGCATCCTTGTATGCGTGTTATTTACAGTGTTGTCATTTGTCTTGTGTTCCCTCTTCTCTGGCCTGGGCCCCTCAGGTGACTAAGGCATCTCTGTTGCTAGGGGAATCCTGTTCTCAAGCCTCTGGGGCTTCAGACAGACCCTGAGCCAAAGGGAAGGGGAGGGTCAAGCTGACCACCCCGACCTGATTATCTTCTTCCCTCAGGCTGGAACTTGCCAGGCCAATGAGACCATCCTTTGTGAGCTGGGGAATCCCTTCAAACAGAACCAGAGGGTAAGTCCTGGCCACACCCACCCAGACTACTTATTCTTCTTGCTTCTGCCTGCCTGCTTCCTGGCTTTCCTTGAAACAAAGAGTCAGAGTGGGCGGGAGAGGAGGAGGAGATAAAGTAAGGGGTGGGGAGAGACCCAGAGAGTGAGAGAAATGCAGCTGCTAGGGAGCGACACACAAAGCGAGAGGAGGTGGAGGTGGGGAACCAATTTTGCTGAGCACCTACTATATGCCACACCCCAAGCCCAGCGCTTTTCTTCTTCGATATGATATAATTCTCACAACCTTCTGAGGTGGTAGATGCTGTTTTGCAGAAAGGAGACACAGGCTTAGAAAGTTTTGTAACTTGCTTAAGGTCACGCAGCTCAAAAGTAGGGGAGGTGTTATTGACAGAGACGGGGGAGAGGGAAGCAAAGACGAGACCAGGGGGTAAAATAGTGGAGATGGGTGGGGAGGTGGAGACCCCTCACCCAGAAAGTGGGGGAGGGAGACGAGGCCAGAGAACCAACTCTCTAGCATAGTACTCAGCGCCCCCTGCCCCATGGCGTCACCCTTGCCCGGCCCCAAACACCCCTCCCGACCTCACTGGCCCTCATGGCAGATGGAGCTGCTCATCGCCTTTGAGGTCACTGGGGTGACCCTGCACACAAGGGAACTCCAGGCGCAGCTGCAGCTGTCCACGTAAGTGACTTTGCAAAGCCAGTCTGTGTTGGGGCTAAGGTGTCCCGGGGCCTCCCCCAGTCCCGGCCTCGGCTGCCCCATCTCCTTACCTACTCCCCGCACTTCCTTCCCAGGTCAAGTCACCAGGACGACCTGTGGCCCATGACCCTGACTCTGCTGGTGGACTACACGCTCCAGGCCTCACTCAGCATGTGGGTACCACCCCCGCCCTCAGCCCCCACCCCGCTAGCCTGCTCTTCCTGAGCTAGGGCCTCCCTGTCTTCAAGGTATCTCCCAGGCTTCTTGGACATGCCTCTCTTGGCCTGGTCTCCTTAGGCCCCCACATCCCCTGGGTCGTCCCTCCCCCGAACGACAACCATCACTGTCATCATTGTTGTTATTGTTCCCGCTGTGAAGCTGGCAGCAGTGGAGGAACCGGCTGCTCTGGGGAGTGAGGTGTTAGTGTGGAGCTGCCATCTCTTAACTGCTCATGGTGCTAAGGGTTTTACATATATCCTCCCCTTGACTTTTCGCAACAGCCCACCATATAGCAATGATTATTACACCCCTTTTTTAAAGATTTTATTTATTTACTTTTAGAGAGAGGGGAAGGGAAGGAGAAAGAGAGGGAGAGAAACACCAATGTGTGTTTGCTTCCCATGCGCCCCATACTGGGGACCTGGCCCCCAACCCAGGCATGTGCCCTGACCGAGAATCAGACCAGGAATCAAACCAGCAACCCTTTGGTTTGCAGGCCCGCGCTCAATCCACTGAACAGCTCCAGCCAGGGCTAAATCCCTTTTATAGAGAGGAAGCTGAGGCTCAAAATGGATAAATAGCTTGCTTGAGGCCACACAGCCATGGTGGGGCTGGAATCTATCTCAGGTCTGCCTCAGTTAACCAGCGGCAGTACCCACCGCTCTGCCTGAGCCCCTCCTGTTTCCTGTGACTCCCGCCTTTCCTACTGTAGGGTGAGTCACCGGCTACAAAGCTACTTTGGGGGAACAGTGATGGGTGAGTCTGGCATGAAAACTGTGGAGGACGTGGGAAGCCCTCTCAAGTATGAGTTCCAGGTAAGGAGACCTCTGGAAGCGTGGGCTGGAGACTCCTGGGAAGGGTGGTGGGGCGTTCTTTCTGGGTCTGGGGTCTCAGGTTGTGAGGGTGGGGGCTGGTGAGATGGAGGTGGTTTTCTATGAGACAGTAGCCTTGACACCCCTTGTGCCCACAGGTGGGCCCAATGGGAGACGGGCTGGCATCCCTGGGGACCCTGGTCCTAGGGCTGGAGTGGCCCTATGAGGTCGCCAATGGCAAGTGGCTGCTGTACCCCACGGAGATCACCATCCAAGGCAATGGGTCCTGGCCCTGCAGACCACCGGGAGACCTCATTAACCCTCTCAACCTCACCTTCTCTGTAAGGACACCACAGGGATCTTTCATTTGCATCTCATTTGCATTGCATCTCATTTGCATGCTACAGGGCAGGAAGGCCAGTGTCCTCCATCCCTCCCCTCACACCCTGAGGGAGCCTGCCTCTCCCCTTGTCCTTTCTTTCTCTCCTCCCCTCTGCTCTCGTTCCCTCCTCCCAGCAAAGCACCTCTTCTCTCTTCAGGTCCCTGGGGACAGACAGTCATCTCCACAGCGCAGGCGGCGACAGCTGGACCCAGGGGGAGGCCAGGGCCCCCCACCTGTTACTCTGGCTGCTGCCAAAAAAGCCAAATCTGAGACCCAGTTGGTGAGTGGCCTGGCTGGAGAGGATTCCGTCCATACGCTCAGGAGGCACACAAAGCAGGGGGTTAGGGGCTGCTCACCAGAAGACCCCAGTCTGATGAGGGGATGTGCCTTCTGCCCTCGAGAACCCCCAGTCAGCCTGGGCAGGCTCACCTCCTGTCCTGAGAGGGCACCCCAGTGCCCTTGCCCTTGGGGAGCAGCCAATACAGTGAACCAAAGGAAGAGACACGGGCTCTGTTCCCAGCAGGAGCCCCAACCTGTTGGGGTGATACAGCCTTGGACATTAGGGCTGGGGAGTGGGGAAGAGCAGGACTGGGCAAGCCAGGAAGAGGCCTGGGAAGTAAGTTGAGGCCTAGCCAGGTGGAGAGGGAGCAGTCAGCCCGTGTCCTAGGTGGAGGGAGCTGGCATGAACACCGGCCCAGTCAGGGAGGGGTCTGGGAAGGGGATGTTGCAGATTGGGCCCCATTCCATGAGCAGGGGTCAGATTTTATGTTATCCACATCCCTGGCATCTGTATGTGCTTGACCCAAAGAATGTGCCTCATGTGTATAAGTAGGGGGGCGGGGGCATGTGGCTGAACTAAAGGGATGAGGTCAGGCTCCCTGGAGTCAGCCTGGGTGACACAAAGCCAGGGGAGGGATCAAAGGCAAGGGTGAAGCCTGAAGCATCTGGAGGCCCAGCTTGTCTCACGTGCCGTGTTCCTTGCCTGCGTCAGAGCTGCGGCAGTGTCCATGCCCGCTGCGTGTGGCTGGAGTGCCCCATCCCTGATGCCCCCATCATCACCAATGTGACCGTGCAGGCTCGAGTGTGGAACAGCACCTTCATCGAGGTCAGTGCCGGGTTGGGAGGTCTCCACTCCACCACCCGGGTAGAGAAGACAGCGGGGAGAGGGTGAGGCCAGGGTCACAGCAGGGTCTCGTGTGTGTGTGTGTGTGTGTGTGTGTGAGGGACAGCACTATGTTTTATGTGTGATGAGTTACACACCTGTCACTTGTGCTGCGTTAGTCTGTGTGCCTATGTGCGGACATGACATGTTTGTCTCCAGACAGAATAACCTTCTCCCATGTGTCCATTGTGCTGCATGTGTCCACGATTCTCTTACCTCTGTGCCTTTGACATGCTGCTCCTTCCCCCTAGAATGCCAGATCCCCCTCTTACCTCTTCATGTAAACTCCTACTTGGCCTTTTTAAAAAAGATATTTGTTTATTTTTAGAGAGAGGGAAAGGGAGGGAGAAAGAGAAGGAGAGAAACATCCATGTGTGGCTACCTCTCCCACACCCACAACTGGGGACCGGACCCGCAACCCAGGCATGTGCCCAGACTGGGAATCGAGCCAGTGACCCTTTGGTTTGCAGGCCGGCGCTCAATGCACCGAGCCACTCAGCCACCAGCCAGGGCTCCTGTTCGGCTTTAAATGGCCCCCTAAGGTGCTTCACCACCAGTGAGGTCTTTTCTAGCTGAAAATGATCTCTCCTCCTAGATTGTAAGTCTCTTCAGCTCTGTGGGCCGTACAGTTTCTGTTGCAACTGCTCTGTTCTGCCATTATAGCACAAAGCTGCCGTAGACCGTAGTCAATGATGGGGCGTGGCCATGTGCTCAAAATACTTTATTTACAAAAGGGGGTGGCCCCTGGCCTGGCAGCTCAGTTGATTACAGCACCATCCCGACACGCCGAGGTTTTGGGTTCAATCCCTCATCGGGCATATACAAGTATCAGCCAATGAATGCATATGTAAGTGGAACAGCAAATCACTCTTTTTCTCAAATTTAATCAATAAATTTAAAAAAAGCAGGGGGTAGGCAAGGTTTAGCCCACAAACTGACCTAGACTGTGACCTTCATTGTCTTGTTATCCTCAGCATCCAACGCAGGATCCGGTGCACAAATGAATGAATGCTGTGCATTTATGTGTGGGGAGGTCTGGCTGTCTGATCTTTTGGGATGCTGCTTAAGGATGCTGCGTGGTGGGAGGGTGCCCTGAGGGATGGGAAGCAGAGGGTCAGGAGGGAGGCTCAGCTGCTTCTTTTGACCCACTCCTTTGCCCTCCAGGACTACAGAGACTTCGACCGAGTGAGGGTAGCCAGCTGGGCCACCCTGTTCCTCCGAACCAGCATCCCCACCATCAACATGGAGAACAAGACCGTGCCGGTGAGTGAGCATGTCAGCTGGCCGGGGCAAGGGAGCGCAGGGCATCTGTTCAGAGCACTCTCACACGCTGCAGCTCCGTGGTTCTCAGTCTCGGCAGCACACCGGAATCCTCCGGAGGACTCCTGGTGTCTGGACTCAACCCTGAGCAATGAAATCGGAGTCTGTGGAGCTGGGATCCAGTATTGTTGGCCTGTTTCAAAGCTTCCCTTACGCCGACTCTAATGGGCAGCCGTGGTTGAGAACCTCTGCTTGAGCCTAATTTGATCCACACGACATCTTCATGAGATGTCCCGTCTCCAAGGCAACTTGAAAAAAAACTTTCCGAACTTGATTCTGAGTTATATCTGGAAGAATAAATATGAAAAAGTTGCTGATAATTTGTTGTGAAAAGGATGTAAATGTGGCTATACAGGAAATACCTATAGAGGACGAATGGAAGGTTGGTTAAATAGGTTATGGTACATTCCTGAAATAAGGCACTAGAGGAAGGGCCAGAAAGATTAATGGAACAGCATAGAAAATAATTTCATTTTACAGATGGCATTTAAAAAATTTTTATTTATTTATTTTTAGAGAGAGGGGAAGGGAGGGAGAATAGAGGGAGAAAAACATTGATGTGCAGTCGCCTCTCGTGGGTGCCCCCAACCCAGGACCTGGCCCACAATCCAGGCATGTGCCCTGACTGGGAATTGAACCAGCGATCCTTTAGCTCACAGGCCGGCACTTAATGCACTGAGCCACAGCCTCCAGGGCTACAGATGGCATTTTTAATCAGTAAGAAAGCTGATTACTAAGCCGTGTTAGGGGAACACATTTGAAAGGTAAAGACAAGCCCCTACCTCACACCATAAACAAAAGTACATCTGAATTAGATTAAATATTTAAAATAGGAAATAAAACCTAATATACCAGAAGAAAATTCAGAAAACAGTTTAATGATCATCTTTAATTATGTAGAGAGGGACTTCCTCTACCAAACCCAGAAGTCCAAAGGAAAAATGTGAAAAAAGAGACTAGATGAGATTTTAGAGCTGGACGCAGACACGCCTTGGAGATGCCGCGGGTTCGGTCCCGGACCACCCACCCCAATAAAGCAAATAACGCGAGCTCAGTAAAGCACGACCAAGGGAGCCACATGAGTGTTTTGGCTTCCCCGTGCACAGAAAAGTCCTGTTCACGCTATTCTGCAATCTACTCAGGGTGCAATGGCATTATATCTAAAAACACGATGCACATACCTTAATTAAAAACTACTTTATTGCTAAAAATGCTAACTGTCTTCGGAGCCGGTTGGAGACATGGTGCTGAGAGACTTCCGGAGGCAGGGCTGCCGCCCACCCTCGATTTGTAAAGAACTTAATAAATATCTGCAAAGTGCAAGAGCGTGAAGCTCACGCAGACGGAGCACACCTGTACAGCGCAGGGAGGTGAGGAGACTCACAGGGCACGTGACGCGCTGCTTTTTAAAAAGTCTGCAGCACCTAGGACAAAGCATTGATACGTGTCTCACGCATAAAGGGCAACATAAAAATAAATAGGCATTGCACCTCTTGCAAAACACAGATGTTTCACTCAATAGTAAAGAAAGAAGAATGACAGCAACAAGACTTTTTTACCCTATCAGG
>PVIA01003128.1:0-50796 GCA_004024845.1 Tonatia bakeri
TCCGCGTCCAGCTGGGTCCCTTCTGGCCTCCTACCGTCAGTTCATTCAATATCTGGATAACTTTTGATGCCCTATTTTCATAAATGTTGCGATATCCGTGGTCTCCTAGTCTGATTCTCCTCAGATCGGCCAAATTCTCCCCTGCGCACCGGAGAGGGGGATTAAGACTCCACCTCTCAAGCCGCCATCTTCCCTCCATAGTAGTAAAACTATATTTTAAAAGTAAAGAAAATATAAAAGCCTTCCCTAAACAAAAAAAAAAAGAACAAAAAAAAAGAGAAAGTGTGTTGTTCCTAGGCCTGTTGTATAAAAAGTGAAATATTAAATGAAGTTCCTTGGATTAAAACAAGTAAAATAGTTTAAATAAACACACATCAAGAAGAGTAATGCTAAAGTAATTAGGTAATTAAAAGACAGCATACTTGAAGATTTATTTTTCTGTTCTCCCCTACGTGATGTACATAATTTTATTATTGGTCATTTAACATGTAGAAATGTAACAATTTGACAATAAGAGCACAAGGATGTGGGTGGTAGCAAAGCTGTATTAAAGTAAGGATATAACACTAGTGGATAAAATGAGTCCACAGGAAAAAAAATTAAGAGAAAGTCACATTAAAAAGGTTAATATTACAAATATCTACAGATATCTATTTGCTCTCCTTCACTCTCTTGGATTATTTAAAAGACATATAATTGCATAAGGTAATAATTATAAGAATGTATTGTCAGGTTTGTAACACAATAATAGAACAAAGAAGAGAGGGAATAGAGTTTTATAGGAGTCACATTTATATATAAATACTGGATTAAGTTAGTGTATATCTGAAAAAGATTTTGATAAGTTAACATGAACATTGTTAACTTTAGAACAATCACTAAGGAAATGCCTCAAATATATAGTGTAAAATATTTAAAGGAAAATTATAAAATAAAAATACTCAGTAAAAATAAAAGAGGGATAACAAAGAATAAAAAAGACCTGAGATATATAGAAAGCCAAAATATAATGTCAAATATAAATGCAACTAAGTCAATAATATTAAATGTGAATGAATGAATTCAATCAAGTCTAATCAAAAGGCATACATTTTCAGATTGGTTAAAAACAATCCAACTGTGTACCTTTATTGGACACATACTTTAGATTTAAAAGAAACAAGTAGACTGAAAGTAAAAGCATGGATGATGATATATCATGCAATCTTAAAAAGTAGAGTGGCTATACTATTGTATCATCGGACAACATGAACTTTAAAACTAACATTAAGTATTAGAGATAATAAAGAAAATTTTGATAATGCAGAGTTAATCCTTCAGGAATATAGAACAATCATATATATATGTGTGTCTAATAACAGAGCTTCAAAACAGATGAAGCAAGAAGTAACAAGAATGAAGGGAGAAGTGGAAAATTAAAAAATAATAGCATGAATTTTCAACTTCTCATCAGAAGCCATCTTCAATAATGGATAGAACATCTAAAATTCTAAAATGAAGATCAATAAGGAAAAAGGCACCTTGATCAACACTGTAATTCCACTCAACAACAGCTCTCAAGTGCCCTTCAAATATTCTTTAGGATAGACCATATATTAGGCTATAAAACAAAACTCAATAAATTCAAAGCCATTGAAAGTATACCAAATATGTTCTTAGATCAAGATTAATATCATTAAAAGTAAATATCAGGCCCTGGCCAGGTAGCTCAGTTGGTTAGAGCAGCTTATTCCATTTGCTGATGTTGCAGGTTCAATCCCCAGAGTATATGCAAGAATCAACTAATTAGTGCATGAATGGGTGGAAAAACAAAGTGATGTTCTTCTCTCTCTCTTTTTCTCTCATTTCCTCTCTCTCTAAAAATCAATTAAAATTGTAAAAATCAATATCAGAAGCAAAACTAGAAAATCACTAATATGTGGAATTAAAATCCTTTTAAATAACCAATTGGTCAAAGAATAAATCATGATGCCAATTAGGGAGATGCAACATTCAAAAACTTACTGATGAATGCAGCTAAGGCAATGCTTACAAAGAATTGTACATATTATAAATTCTTATATATATATTTATAAGAAAAAAAATATATATATATATATTTCAAAAATAGCTAAGCCTATCTCATCAAAATAATAAAAAAGGAGCAATGTAGTCCTCCCTGGTGTGGCTCAGTAGATTAAGCACAAGCCTGTGAATGAAAGAGTCGCCAGTTCGACTCCCTCTCAGGGCACATGCCGGGGTTGCTGGCCAGGTCCCCAGTAGGAGGCACATGGGAGGAAAACACACATTAATGCTTCTCCCCCTCTCTTTCTCTCTCCCTTCCCCTCTCTCTAAAAATAAATAAATAAAATCTTTTTTTAAAAAAGAAATCATATAAATGACGCCGTGTAGTCTTTACCCAATTCCCCACAAACATTTCAAATTTCAATGTAATAAAAAGACAGTGTGATATTGCCATATAGATTATTTTCATTCTAGAAATAAGCGTTTATATTTATGGTCAACCCATTTTCTATTTGTGCCAAGGCACTAAATGGGTAAGGAGGAGTCTTGCTAAGAAACGAGTGCTGGGTAAAGTAGATATTGACATGCAAAAACAAAGTTTTACTCCTTCCTCACAAACACACAAAATTGAACTCAAAATATATCACTAACCTAAATGTAAGATGTAAACCAAGGGGTTTTTTAGAAGAAAATGTGTAAGAAATCTTTGAGATTGTGGGTTATGTGAAGCTCTCTTAGATATGATAAAGAAACTCAAAAGCAGAAAAATGAATTGGATTTTATCAAAATTAAGTTTGTGTTTTTTAAGTTATTAAGAGAACTGACAGAACTGGAGAAATAATTGGCAAATTATGTAGCTCATAATGAACTTATATCCAGGTATATAAAGACCTCTTATAATTTAATAATAAAAAGAAAATAATCCACTTTAAAATTAGCAGAATCTGAGTAGACTATTCTCCAAAGTAAGATATAGAAATGGTCAATAAGCACATAAAAGGATGCTCTCACCATCTTTTCTATTTGAAAAGTGTAAATCATCATGGAAATGTACCATAGTTATTTTACCCATCCATTTCCTGATGGGCACTTAGGTTGCTTCTAGCACTTGGCTATTGTAAATTGTGCTTCTGTGAACATTGGGGGTGCATAGGTTCTTTAGAAATGGTGTTTCAGGGTTCTTAGGGCATAATCCCAGCAGTGGAATTTACATGATGGAATACTACACAGCAGAAAGAAAGAAGCAGCTCCTACCTTTTGAGACAGCATGGATGGATCTGGAAAGAATTACACTAAGTGAAGTAAGCCAGGTGGTGAAAGACAAATACCATGTAATCTCATCTGTAAATGGAACCTAATCAACAAATCAAACAAGCAAGCAAAATGTAACCAGGTACATTGAAATTAGGAACAAACTGACAGTAACCAGAGGGTAGGTGCCAGGGGACAATGGGGAAGAGAGGGAAGGGATTTCAGTAACATGTATAAAGGACACATGGACAAAACCAAAGAGGGTAAGATCAAGGGTGAGAATTGGGGATGGTGGGGGTTGGGGGGACTGGTGGGGAGAAAATGGACACAACTGTACTGAACAACAATAAAAAATATTCAAAAGGAAAAATATACACTAAAAATAACAATAAACAAGCCATAGAGATCTAAGGCACAGTATAATAAATACAGGCAGTAATATTGTACTATAACTATGTAATGTAACATCACTATATCAGCAATCATTTTTTGATATATGAATATATCAAAGTAACACACTGTATACCTTAAACTTATACAATGTTACACACCAAATTCATTCAATAAAAATAAAAATAATTTCAAAAAATGAAAAGAAAGAAGTGTAAATCAAAATCATAGTTAGATGCCACTTCACACCCACTAGGATGGTTGTGATCAGAAAGAAAGTAACAGGTATTGGTGAAAAGACCTCATACATTGTTGGTGGCACTGTAGAATGGTGCAGCCGCCTTTGAAAACAGTCTTGCAGTTTCTCGGTGTTAAACAGTTACCATATTATCTAGTAAATCTGCTGCTTGGTGATGTACCCAAGAGAATGGAAATTTATGTACACCTAAAACTAATGTACACAAATGCTTACAATATGATTATTCATAATAGTTGAAAGGTAGAAACAACCCAAATACCCAGTTGATGAAGGGATAAACAAAAAATAGTATATCTGTGAAGTGGAAGAATATTTGAAGTAAAGAAGAATGAAGTGATGATACATGCTTCAACATGGGTAAACCTTGGAAACATTATTTTAAGTCAAATACAGTCAGAAAAGAGCATGTAGTTTATGATCTCATATTTCTATAATGTCCAGAATAGGCAAATTCATAGAGACAAAAAGTAGATTGAAGTTACAAGGTGATAGAGAAGGGGAGGATAGGGTATAACTGCTAATGGGTGTTGTGTTTACTTTTGGCTTGATGAAAAGTTCTCAAATTAGACACTGGTGATATCTGAACAACGCTATATAGATTTTAAATAGGGGAATAGTAAGATATGTGAATTAAATCTTGTTAAAGCTATAAAAAATTTAAATGCCTTAATGAAAAAGTCTCCCATTTTTTCTTTTGCTATTATTCTTCCCTAATATTGTACTGCCTACTATGCCTCCCTTATTGTATGCATTCCTTTGCTGGAATAGAATTTGAACAACCCTAAAATGTATACATACATTGCCTATATTTTTACAGTTACATAATGTGAATTTTCAAATGACCAAGGAAACTTTCAAATTATGTTGTAGTAGTTTTTAGACTAAGAATGTAACAAAATAAGGAATTTTCAGAAATGGTATCCCATTGTAGTGTAGGTAAAGGTGCGTGAGTGGAAGAGGCTTGAGAGTTGCAAGTGAGGAAGGACTATAATGACTGCTCAATTTCAGCAAGTCAACCAACCAGAGCATGTTGACTTTTAGTAATTTTACATATTGGAATTTGACATTTGTTAACTCTGACACCAATTGTCATTATTTTCTTTTTTTTTTTTACACTACTTTACAAGTCTCCAGTTTTCAGAGGACACTGACCTGGTGTCCTAGAGATTATCAGATCCCACAGGTTAAGGGCTCATTCTCATAAGACTGCCCCCACTTCAGATACCAGTTGCAAGTGCAGGTGTCTATGATTCTGATCAACTGGCTATAAATTGGAGGTTTCTACAACCCCATCCTCAGGTTCAGTTGATTTGCTAGAGTGGCTCACAGAACTCAGAAAATGAGCTTACTTACTAGACTACCAGTTTAGTATACAAGGCTATGTAACTCTGGAGAAGACAAATGGGAGAGATGCATAGGACAAGGGAGTAGAAAGTGGTGCAGAACTTCCATGATTTCTGGGCAAGTCACTCTCCCAGAATCTTTATATGTTCACCATCCTAGAAGTTCTCTGATTCCAGTCCTTTAGGATTTTTACATTGTTTTTTTAAATTTCTTTTTTAACATAGGCCTGATTGATTAAATCAATGGCCATTGGTGATCTAGCTCCTGCTCCCTCTGAGGAGATCAGGTGATGGGACCAAAGGTTCCAATTATCTAATAACATTGTTGATTCTTCTGGCAACCAGTCCTGATCCTTAGGTGCTTTCCAAAAGTTATGTCATTAACATACTGAGGTCTCTCTAGAAGTTATCTAGCAATGCAATATGAAAAATAGAGGTATTTATTGAAAAAGATACAAGACACAAGAAACATTGTACATGGACAGTGATGCCTCAGTCCCCTTCAAAGTGGGCACTTTGGGACCTCACACAGTACTCCCAATAACTATCAGGCTCAGTCATACTTTCCTGAATCTCATCAATGGTCTGAAATCTCTTTCCTTTCAAAGGTGATTTTAGTTTTGGGAAAAGCCAGAAGTCATAGGGCACCAAATCTGGGCCGCAGGGTGATTGAGTCACCTGGATGATTTGTGTTTTGCCCCCCCAAAAAAAAACTTTGCACAAGACATGATGCATGAGTGGGCACATTGTGGTGATGAAGCTGCCAGTCTCCAGTTGCCCATGGCTGTGGCCTTTTGAATCATCTGAATAGTTTCTGTGGAGGAAGGTTCAAGCTTAATGCAAAATTTGATGCAGATTCATTGCTCTGTTGGCTCAATCATTTTGAATGTGATGGCCACACAGTACATATGATCACTAAATGGTGTCTTTCACCTCTACTGACTAGTACAGTGAAATAGTCATTGTTCACACATGTGCATTCCAGTCCACTCTCCTTGACTGCCAGGTTACATCAATGTTGTGTAAACCATTCTTATTGTAATAACAATGGCTGTATTTTTTCCTGGACAGACCTTGTAAACTCAGCTGTGGTTGGTTGGAGGGGATTTTTTTTAATTTTAATTTTTTATTTTATTTTTATTTTTATTTTTATTTATTATTTTTTTAAGATTTTATTTATTTATTTTTAGAGAGGGATGGGGGGGGAGAGAGAGAGAGAGAGAGATCAATGTGCGGTTGCTGGGAGACATGGCCTGCAACATAGGCATGTGCCCTGACTGGGAATCGAACCTGCGATGCCTGGTTCGCAGCCCGCGCTCAATCCACTGAGCTATACCAGCCAGGGCCTATTTTTATTTTTAATAGTTCACTTTTTATTACATTTTCCCATTACCATTTGTCTCCCTTATGAATATCAATATACTGTTATTGCTCTTATCACAGGAAAATTCCAAGGGTTTTAGGAACTTTATGAGAGAAACAAGAACAAAGACCAACTATGTATTTCTTATTATAAATCACAAAGTAAATTTTGGAGAAATATTTTCATTGTATTTTTAATATAGTTTGAAAACTATCATTTTATTTCATAGGATTTTCTTCATAGATTTCCCCAGTAGTAATTTAAAGCATGCTGACTTTTACATTACATTATATACTGAGGCACTTAGTAGTAAAGGGAATTTTGATGGGCCAAAATAATAAGTACATACAGAGTTTCAGATCTAGTTATTTAGAACCTCCCACAGAAATGCATTGACATGGGTAATGTTGGACGAAACTTTAAACTGGCTTTCATGATAATGTCTAACATCAGCAAAAAGATATAATTCTAAGAGTACATTTTTCTGATTAAAACACTTCACTATCCCTGTAGGGTAAAAGTGGATTTCATTTAGTAACAGACCTCTTGAGAGCAACTCTTTTTTTAATTGCTTTAACCATTAATTTACAGGCATAATTCAAGGTGTAATGCTAAAATTTTATTTTTAGTAAATAAAATGCCAATGGAAATAGTAAAATCAGCTTTTTGTGAATGTAACCAGTAGTGTTAATATTGTGGTTTTCCATTTACTCACTTTCTTGGTGAGACCTTAAATACATAAGACATTGGAAACCTGAAAGCAGAGTATATGTCCTAACTTTTTCCTTTTGAAGAAAAAATGAGTCATTATATTTATGCTACATGTATATATGTGCATTTAAAATTATTATATCTTTTAAATAATCAAGGAGAATGGTATGTAAAAGTCTTCTCATCCTAAGATGAGCATACTAATTTTCTTCCATGGGTTCTGTGTTAAAGAAACTATGGTGCTGATTACCCAGAGTGGAATATCTGATGAACTGTCCTACTCCTATTGAAAACATCTTTCAATTCTTATGCATGTAAATGTGTGAGAAAATATTTTCTCCTTCTATAATTTTTCTACTCTCTATCAATTACAACACAGGATACTAGTCCTCTAAAATATCTGTTAGTCTATATTTTATTGAATTGCATTATATAACTTTTCAGTGTTCAACTTGTTATATATGTAAGTATATGCATATGCAAATATATAAAATCTTGTTACTGTATAAATGTGCTTTGTTTTAGATGGTATCAATGACACATGAAAAAGTAATTTTTTTACTCTCCATCTAATTAATATTAGGTATAATTATCAAGATTATTATTTTTTTACAAAAGGACATTATAAAGAGCCGTGTATTAAATTGGGATAATCCAATGAAATAGTATTATTTCAAAGCTGAAAGAACTGTTAAATCTTATCTAATAATAGCCATTCAGTTTTGAATAATGATACTCATTTTTTCCTCAAGCCTGAAATAATGAGGTAAAAAGTGGCAATGTTTTTGGTGGAAAAGTCTAGAGAACTAGACACTGAATGGTTTAGAGGAGACACTAAAGATAGGGTATTAAAACAATAATGCTTACTTCTTGATTTCGTTTAGAATTATTCTAGATATTAAGATGCTGTAGAGGACACTTTAGTACCTCAAAGTTCCATAGGTCTTTAAATTAATAAAATGTAAAAGCTAGAAAAAATATAGTAATTGCCTAGCCACATTACCTCATAACTTAAATAAGAAATTGAGGTTTAATAGTAATGTTTTGAACTTCATTTCTGTTTTGAGATAGAAAAAATCCAGAGATTGAGAAACATCATTTAAGAGAGAGACTAATTAAACAAGAGGAAAAGAAATAATGGATTAATGAAGCATCAACAATTTCAGAGTGGAGAAAATCCCAAAGTCTGAAGAGAGTTCAACTTTAAGTTGAACAAGTCCACTCAATATAGTATGAAACAGGAAATGAAAACAAATGGATAGATTCAGTTATAGGTATAGTTGTTGAATTTTGGGTAAATTTTGAGGATGATATTTTTAAATTTTTTAAGAAAAATTAAAGACAAGATTATTTTCTTAATTGGGTGTCCTCAAGGTTCTGAGTATAAGAATGGACAAATTGGAAAATTTACCTGCTAAGGAGGACTGGAGAAAATATTGTTGTGGAAGGACTGGTGGGCAGAGTTGAGAACTAAGTTGAACCCAGTTGGAAACCATAAAATAATGGTGGCACCAATGTGTGCAGTTGTGTGATTTTTCTTTAATTGCATTCATCAGTTCAGGGATTTTAGAGAGCTGGCAGAGAGGCACATTTATCCAGGTAAGGTCCAGCCATCCTGCCCTCGCACGCTGACATACACACTGCCTGCTCAATGTGAAAGAATACTGTAGCAAAAATGTTCAGAATACTGATAAAATAGGTTCTAGCGTCAGTGTTCAATGAAGAATGAAAAACCAACTCTAGAACAAAACATTCTCTGCAGGGTCTTCATACTCACCAGCTGGACTGCTACACTCAAAATGCATTTTTAATAGGTCACTGTTTCTTCTTTACTTGCATACCATTTATTTGGCTTCTTATTAGTTGGTGATCACATGCATTTCCACTCTAAAGTTTAATTTTATTTTTTAGGCCTAAAAGTACATTTCTTTAAACATCAGCATTTTCTGAGTTTCAATAAATCTAAATATTCACTTCACTTAACAGATAATATAAATGCATCAACCCAAAATTTTAAGTAAAAAATCAACAGCAACAACAACAAAAAACTTAGAAATTCAAAAGTATAACTGAACATTGGAAAATATATATTAAGTTTAATGTTTCAATTAGCATTTTTGCTTTTTTGTCATTTTAGAAAACAAGTCCATCAACACCATTCATTTCTTTCATGCTCTCATTTCCTCAAATTTATATATGAAAGTAAAGGAAATGGAAGGATATAGTTAATATTTTATAGTTGTTTTATTTCTTCTAAAGTGATGTGATTTTTCAAGGGAATAGGCATATGTCAAATTACTGCAGTACTATAAATCTTGGAAATAAGAATAGTATTGCTCATTATTCTTGCATAAATGTATCTAGGTGTAAATTCAAAAAGCAGAAGCAATATGTTTTCTTTTTCCTCAGCAATGTTTGATAAACCATTCCTTAAAAAAAGAGCATTTCATTCTTCATGACTTTATCCTTTCCCTTTTCCTTCAGTTCTAATTTTATCTAAGAGCTTCACATGGCATGTTTGAGAAAATTACTTTGTCACAATCAACCTTGGAGATGATGGCAAACTTAAAACAGAATATTTTTTCCTAAAATAATAAAGTTCCTGTGAATAAACTATAGGACTTTCAAAAATAATAACTATTAAAAATAGATTTTTTGAAGAAATAATATAATGATAATCTAAATATTTATTTAAATTTTCTCCCTGGACGTGATCTAGATCTACTGTCAAAATTTTCACTACTCAATATTGTCAGAAGGGTTATAGTTTTAATAACTAGAATTTTTATAATTCTTGAATTTTTAATGTGGGACCTTAGTATTACCAGGGATCTAAGAGAGTTTCTTGCTTTCTGATCTAAATTTCAGGATGGAAGTCAGTACTGTGTATCAGTGTTATTTAGCTTTCTGTGAATTACTTAGGTAATCATTTGAGGACACAAAATTTAATTGGATTTACCTAAAGTAGGTAACTATATGACTCTATAAAGCTGTTCTCTATATAAATTAATATTGTGGAATGAGGACTCTATGTGTTTCATATTTGCTTAAATTTAAATTATATATGTGCATGTTCATATATATTTATACAAATATATGTTTATAAATAATTGTTGTGGATATATATTTATTACAGTATTATTATTCATATTTTTATCTTTTTTATTTTCTTGTGCTTCTTAAAAAAGACGCTTTAACATTCCATGTAATACTAGTTTGGTGATGATGAACTCCTTTAGCTCCTCTTTGTCTAGGAAGCTCTTTCTATGTCCTTTGATTCTAAATGATAACTTTATTTAATAATCTTGGTTGTAGGTACTTGTTTTTCATCACTTTGAATACTTCTTACAATTCTTTTGCAATGTTTCTGTTGAGAAATCAGCTGAGTCTTATAGGAGCTCCTTTGTTACTAACTGTTTTGCTCTTGCTGTTTTTAAGATTCTCTTGTGACTCAGCGTGGGTCTCTTTGCGTTCTTATTTGGGACTCTTTGTGCTTCCTGGACCTGTATGTTATTTCATTCACCAGGTTAGGGAAGTTTTCTGTATTTTTTCAAATGCATTTTCAATTTTTTGCTCTCTCTCTTCTCCTTCTGGAACCCCCATCATATGAACGTTGGTATGTTTGAAGTTGTCCCAGAGGCTTCTTACAGTCTTCTCATTTTCTCAGATTTTTTTTCTCTTTTGTCATTCTGATTGGGTGTTTTTTACTTCCTTATATTTCAAGTCATTATTTTGATTTTCAATTTCATATACTCTACTAATGATTCCCTGTAAATTATTTTTCATTTCAGTTAGTATATCCTTCATTTCACACTGGTTATATTTTATGTTTTATAGGTCCTTTTTTATGCTGTTTAAATTCTCTCTAAATTCTTCTACTCTTCCCCTAAGTTTTCTGAGCATTCTTATAACCAGTGTTTTGGACTCTGCATCTAGGAGATGCCAGCACTTTTGTCTGGGAAAATATTTTCCCCTCCAGCTCTCACCCTGATCCCAGAAAATTCAGTTTTTGCCCGTATGTTCCTAGTGGCTTTTGAGCTACTGCCCCAGCTCTGGAAGTAAGAGGATATAATTTTGAGTAAGTCTGTCCTTTAAGGGGAACTGCCTGGGACTGTAGGATCTCTTTGTTTCACTCAGTCACAATTCCCACTTGTTTTCACAACCAGAATTTATGGGGACTTCACTTCCCAGTACTGGAACCCTGGAATGGGTGGCCTGGTGACTCCTCACTCCTCAGGGTAGATAGATGTTCACAGCCAAGGTATATTGCCCAATTTTTATTTGCCCACATGTTGGTGTGGGACACATTCTGCATCTCTGCCTGTCCTACCAGTCTCAATGTGGCTACTTTTTATGTTCTTAATTGTAGGACTTCCATTTGCTAGATTTTAGTGTTTCTGAATTATATCTGTTCTGTAGTTTTAATTTTGATGTGGTCCTGGTAAAATGAGAGTACTACATTTATCTACGCTGTCATCTTGAGCAGAAGCTAGACATTTTACTCTATTAAAAAGTTCTGTTACCTATATATCTTTTAAAACTATGAATAATTATAGGTGGGAATGAAGTGATGAAACCAACTCATTTAGGAATGTAATGTATCACAAAATAGATATTTTTTAAAAGACCTAACTTCATATGTTTTTTTTCTTTAAATACAGTAACACAAGGCTGTCATTATTTAGGATAGTATACAGCATTTTCTCCTTTATCTGAACTGTCTCCCCAACTTTAATGTGATTTTTATAGACTTTGTGGTTGATTTCTCTGAGTTGTATGTATTATTAAATGTTTATACTTGGTGTATCCTATGACTTGACATAGAATTGATAATGAAATATTATTTCATTTTTAAGGGTCTCTATAAATGTTTGTTTATTTGGAGTATGGATTATCTATAGGGGGTGAGATGAGGTGGAGTAAAAATGGTCATAAATTTTAGCAAATGTAAAATAGTACATCCAACTAAAACTTTTTTGAATTGTCAAATAGAAAAAAAAGAAATGACTTGAAAAATGTAGTATTGACTATTTCTCTGTGTGGTAATCAGAATATTTTCAATAAAAATGTGATATTTTTAATGTGACTCATCATTGAAGTTCAACAGTAAAAATATTATAAACATAATTTTAATGTCAGTACAATTTTCCCTTTGTTTTGGAAAAAAATCTGTGACTAATGGCAAGGATCGCTCAATTTTCCTGTTTGTTTGCTATGAGCCTTGTCCAAGTTTCAATTTTTAAAATCATTTAAGAGATTACATATAGCACCTTTTCTAAATTTGGTGGATTTGGGGCACTGTTTGTATAAAACAGAATAAAAGTTAATATATAACCCAGCAATTTCACTAACAAGTATATATCCAAGATAAATGAATATATCTACATTCTTGTACAAAATGTTTATAGCAGCATTGTTTATAATTGACAAAAGGAGGGGATAAAATGTCCATCAGCAATGTAATTGGGAACAAACTGTGATTTATCTATATAATGGCATTATACAGCCATAAAAAGGATGAAGTACTGATACAAACTATAACACGGATACAACGAGATGTTATGCTACACAAAAGAAGCTTTTACAAAAGATCACATAATGTAATTATTCTATTTATATGAAATGCCAAAAATAGATAAATCAAGAAAGACAGAATATAGATTTTTGGTTGTTAGGGACTGGTAGAATGGGGGAATGGAGACTGCAGAATAGGTATGAGGGTTTTTGGAAGGTGATAATGTTCTAAAATTAGTTTGTGATGATGATGTCACAAATCTGTGAATATACTAAAAACACAATTACTACTCTCTCAAAAGATGAACTAATGGCATATGAATTATATCTCAATAAAGCTGTTACATAAAAAATGTAATAGCATTTTATATTTGTTTAAAATCTAGGGAAACTTTTATTTCTTTGTATTACTTAAAGTATAAATGTTAACTTGCTAAAGATTAAGTATTAATTCTTTTCTCCCCCAAGCCATATTGCAGTGGTCTTATAGTAAAAACATATTCTTTAGGAAAATCTTTGAGGAACCTAGCAAGAATTACCATGTTTTCATTAAGTACCTTAACTAAAAATAATTTTATTTTATTCAATTTAAAATATAAATTGAGATTCAGGAATAAAATAATACACTTCAAAATGTCATCATAGAAATGTTTGTTTTTAATTAAAAAGGAATATTTTTGAGTGAAATATTTTCTACTTAAAAGAAAATTTTATTTAGAAGATAGCTACTTTTATTGGTGGAATTCCTTGATATTTTACTTTTTTCAAGGAAGAGGAGCTACTCTTGTATGTATTAGGAAATTGTGCTAACATCTCTGGGAGGCATAAAAATGATTTGGTTGCTTTCTTTCTGGAAAACACCCAAATTTAATTGCTTGCTTACATAGCTTTATCAGTTAGAATTGAGTCATTGCTTCCAGGTGCTCTGTCCTGTGCCTAAGAGTCTCCTCCTCCTCCAGATAATCCAGATGAGGAGAATTTTATTATGGGTGATCTAGGGTCATTGCTCCACTTAAAAGATTCTGCCAAGGAGCCAAGATTATGTTAGGATGTTTATTCCTGTTTTATTTTCAAAATTTGCAAAATGGTACAAACATATCATGGTAGTGATTAGCAGCATATACATTGAGATCATGTTATTCTAGGGACATTAATGTCCTTTAATCTGAATTTTTGATATTATAGTAATACACATCTACCATTAATGATTTTTATAAGTATTAAATGTAACATTGTATAAAAAGCCTTAGCACAATAACTTAAGTAGTTTTAATAGAGATAATACAAGTGCATAAATTCTATCCTCTCCTGCCACATGAATTTTATCTATAGTAGGCCAAGTCACTTTACATAAATTGGGAAATATTTAGTACCAAAATATATTTGTTTGGAAATTCCTGGTACATTTTGAAAACGTAGTCACTTAAATATTTGTAATGAAGGCTGGTGGCTTACTAAATCTAAGCAGGAGGAGAACAATGGCAAGTGATGGTTACTGAAAATTAAGGTTTTCATCAGAACCCCGAGGATCTGCCCTTAATGAAACCCTGCCATGGATATTTTACTTGTTGCAAAGCACCTCTCCCACCCCTTCACCTCTGATTAACCCTTCCACACTTCCCCTGCAGCCAGTTTACCTTTAAATTAGAAGTAAAGGTAACTGATCTCAGCTATAGAAAAGGACAAGTTGCTCAGATCTAATATCCCATCCACTGGCACTATTTACTGTTGGTTGGTAGACGACCCAATGGGGTCCAATAATGTTAATGTAGAGATGACTTGGGCCTTTAGAGAAACAAATAAACACAATTTCTTAGTCTCCTGAAATAATCTCCAGAAGAAATCCTCTCTCTATACTTGAGTAGCTAAAGAAGCAAGTAGCCCTGTGACTATTTAGCACTAGAAGGGAAGCCAACATTGGAATAAGCCTTATATCACACAGTGCAGAGCAGAGAAAATAAATGAAATTGGAGTCCTTATGACATTATGATTTTTGTTTAGTTTTTATTTCATAATCATATACTTAAGTCTACAATCTACCTAGACTTGGAAAGGGTAAGGAAAACATGGAACCCAATGAAGTGCGGTGAGAACACAAAGATTATAGAACATTCCAAGCAGATGAGGGTGAAGTGGTACTCTTCTGAGCTACAGAAGGAATGATCTGGTGTTTAAGAGAAAATACAAGTCAAATTTATTAGAGTTGTTCACAGTCAGTAATGGTGATCTTGCTGGTCTTGCCATTCTTGGACCCGTAGCACTCCATGGCTATCACATCTATACCATCTTCCACCTGGCTGAAGACCACATGCTTGCTGTCCAGCCACTCAATCTTGGCAGTGCAGATGAAAAGCTGGGAACTATGTGTTGGGTCCAGCGTTTGCCATGGACAAGGTACCAGGACCTGTGTACTTCAGGATGAAATTCTCATCATCAAATTTCTCCCTGTAGATGGACTTGCTGCCTGTGCCATTGTGGTGTGTGAAGTCACCGCCTCGACACATAAATCCCAGAATAATTCTATGAAAGTAGGAATCTTTATAACCAAATACTTTCCACCCAGTGCTCAGAGCTTGAATGTTTGCTGCTGTCTTTGGAGCTTTGTCTGTAAACATATCGAAGGAGATGTGGCCCAAGGGCTTACGTTGTTGAAGAACATAGTGGTGTTGACAATGTCTGGGTGCAGGAAGATCCCAGCCTGCAATGTCTGCAAGGCACTTATGACATTATTGTGCTGGTGAATTAAATCATGCATAAAAGCTCCCTGCTCATTGACTTTCCATTATTTGAGCTAATAAATCCTCCTTATTACATGAGTCATACTGAATTATATTTTGTTTTGTTTCTTGCAATAGAAAATATACTGAAATACCAGATAGTCAAATATGTTTTCCTGTTGTTTCTGATACTAATATTTAGAAACATGTAGTCTAGTAAGCTTCTAAAATCTACTGATTTATACTGTTAATCATAATAATTACATTATAACAAAAAATAAAAATTTACATTCTAAACTGGGAACAGTGCAAATATAAAAATGGCTTAAATATAATGGCTTAACTGAATGTTGAAGAAATAAAAATGAAACCTTATTTTATTGTGTAAAATGCAGTGACTCATTCCAATGATAATAAAAATTGATAATCATTTGTAAGACATATATTTTGTCATGATAACTTGTCATGTATCATAAAGAAATTTTAAAATTTCCTGTTGTTTCTACCTTTGAAAAAAGAACATGAGATTATTTGAATACAATGGCATAGTTTACAAATGTTACTATAAAATGAAAACAATTGACCATTTGAATGTATATTGAATGCAGTATATATTTGCTAAATAAACTCCATGTGGATTTTTATCTTAAATAAATTCAATAGGTGACATAAGGATCGCTATACAGTACATGCATATACCTAACTTTTGCATATTTTTGAAGTAGGATAAAAGTATTGATTTACATATACAGATACTTAGTTCAGGTATTACATGATGAATATTTGAAATTCAGGTATAAAATACTCCATGAGATAAAATTAAATTTGATGATGTGACAATTTGATATTTTGTTATTGTTCCATGTGTCCCAAAGGCTATTTCATCTCTCTTTCTCTTTCTCACTCCTTTTTATTTTAATTGGATATTTTTTTTCTGTTGTTTAGACAGGGATGGGGAGGTTAAGCCTTTTGATCTGTCATCTAGATCACTCTTTCTATCCTCTTTCATCTTCACTCCAGATTTGAGCTCCTGTACCATGTTATTTTTAATTCCATTTCTTTTTTGTTTCCATAACTTTCATTTTTATAACTTTTTTCTTTGTTTAAATTTTTTATGTTTTATTTGTTTCAAAAGGATTTAAACTTTCTTATTAAAACATTCCTGTGATTATTGTTTTACAGTTCTTATCAGCTTCCAATATGTGATTCGTCTAATTGTTGGTGTTAGATGTTTATCTTTTATCTTTCAAATTGTGATTTTTATGGTTCTTGGTATGACACATTTTTTATTATATCCTGTATTTTTGCTTATTATGTTGTGAGACTATGAGTAATATATATATTTTAATTTTCAACAGGAATTTTCCCTATGTAGATTTAGCACATTGGAAGACAATTGAAACACACATCCCAGGTACAGGGAAGTAGGTGGGAAGCCTCCATTGCCAGGTTGAGCTCCAGGGTCTGTTTTATGACCTCCCCCAATGATTTACTCTTTCTGACAGGCTTTTACAATGTCATATGCCATCTTTGCTTAATGTGCCCTAAGTGGTCCACAACAGGTTTCTCTAGCATAGAAGTGGCTTATTTGGCAGCTATCTGGAAGATGCCATTGTAACATATAGGCACTTACAAGAGAAAATACAGGTTAAGGCAATAATTTTTAAAATTAGTGACAACTTTTTATATCAAGACCACTATATCAGAACCATTAACTGAGTCCTTAGGCTGGGGTTGAATCCTTCAAGGTATTTATTTCTGTTTTTATGTGATTTAATAATGTATCATGTGATGATACATTAGCAAACTCAGTAGGTATGAGCACACAGCATTCTGTTTGGATAGCAGCACAGATGCCTCCTTGCAAGGCAGTAATAATGTCCAAAGCCTTTCTGTTTTGGAGGACAGCCTTTTTATCACAGACATTTGTAGCACCAGTCAGGTGCTACTGGAATGGAATTTTTCCAGCTGAGGCCCCTTATGACAAACTTCCCTGAGGGCTAGTACAGCTGTACAAAGAGACAC
Source organism: Tonatia bakeri (assembly GCA_004024845.1). Taxonomy (NCBI): domain Eukaryota; kingdom Metazoa; phylum Chordata; class Mammalia; order Chiroptera; family Phyllostomidae; genus Tonatia; species Tonatia bakeri. Next base: position 17,578 of record PVIA01003128.1, read on the forward strand.
TTGGAACCCAGTCTGTTTGGCTCACCACCAGATACCTTTCAGATAGCAGAGACTAGAGAAGGTATTTTTAACTTGTCACAAGCTAACCTCTTAGGACACAGAATGTGACAGAATGAAAAACCTCATCTAGTTTCCACATAAAGGCTCTCAGCAATGTTTATCAGAAAAAATGCCGGTCTGGAGAGAACTGCTTAACTCCCGTCTGTGAGGCCAGTGCAAACACTAGGCTCATAAGGAGTCTATGCCTGTGTTCTATCTCTATGGTATTTCCTTCTTATGATAAAATGACATAAAAGACATAGACATTAAAGATCAAAATATCTTTGTGAGCAAAGGGTCAAGAAAATAAAGTAAAATAAAAATGAAAGAGTCACTAGCCCAAGAAACTAGCTTCACAAATACTTTTCCTCAGGATCGAAATTTAGAAACGAGAAAAAGACTCACCACTTTCATTTTGTTTGTTAATTAATTTTGTTAATTCGATTCCACATATAAGTGAGAATATATGGTATTTGTTCTTCACTGATTGGCTTATTTTACTTAGCATATTAATCTCCATTTTTATCTATGATGTCACAAAAGGTAAGATGTCTTTCTTTTTTATAGCCACATAGTATTCCATTGTGTAAATGCATCACTGCTTTTTTATCCACTCATTTACTGATGGGCAGTTGAAGTGTATCTAGATCTTAGCTATTGCAAATGGTACTGCTATGAAATAGGCGTGCATATATTCTTTTGAACTGGTATCTCCAGATTCTTAGGATGTATTCCCAGAAGTGGAATAGTTGGGTCAAAGGATAGTTCCATTTTTAACTTTTTGAGAAAACTCCATACTATCTTCCATAGTGGCTATAACAATCTACATTCCCATTAATAATGCACTAGGGTTCTCTTTTATCCACATTCTTGCCAGCACTTTTTTGTTGATTTAATGATGATAGCCATTCTGACAGGTATGATCTGATACCTCATTGTGGTTTTAATTTGTATTTCTCTAGTGATTAGTGACATTGAGCATCTTTTTATATATCTGTTGGCCATCTGTATGTCCTTTTTGGAGAAGTTTCTATTCATGTCCTTTGTCCATTTTTAAAATTGGATTATTCGTCTTCAGAGTGTTGAATTGCATAATTTTTTTATATGTTTTGGAAATTAACCACTTATCAGCCTGTATCATTGGCAAATATGTTATGCCATAGAGTTTTATTTTTATTTTGTTGATGACTTCCTTTGCTTTGCAGAACTTTTTAGCTTAATGCAGTCCCATTCACTTACTTTTTCTTTTATTTACCTTGCCCTTGGTAACAAAAATATTGCTACAGGAGATGTCTAAAATTTCACTGCTTATGTTTTCTTCCTGAATTTTTATAGTTTCGCAACTTACACTTAAGTCTTTCATCCATTTTGAGTTTATTCTTGCGTATAGTGTAAGTTGGTGGTTTAACCTCCTTTCTTTTGCATGTATATGTCCAATTTGCCCAACACTATTTATATTACCATCAACAATACATGGAAATTCCAATTTTTCTACTCCTTTGTCAACGATAGTGATTGTCTGTTTTTTTTTTATTATTATAGCTACCCTAGTATCTGTGAAGTGGTATTACCTGCTTTTATTTAATTTATTTATTTCTTATTTATTTATTTATTTATTTATCCTTTTCATAAATTACTTTATTGTTGTTCAATTAGAGTTGTCTGCATTTTCTCCCCACCCCTCCAAACCCACTCCCCTCCCTTGCTTCCACACTCCCCCTTGGTTTTGTCCATGTGTCCTTTATAGTAGTTCCTGAAAACCCTTCTCCCCACTATACCCCCTCCTCCCCTCTGGCTATTGTTAAATTGTTCTTAATTTCAGTGTCTCTGGTTATATTTTCTTTGATTTTTTCTCTTGTTGATTATGTTCCTGTTAAAGGTGAGATCATACGGTATTTGTCCCTCATTACCTGGCTTATTTCAGTTAGTATAATGGTCTGCAGTTCCATCCATGCTGTCCCAAAGGGTAGGAGCTCCTTCTTTCTCTCTGCTGCATAGAATTCCACTGTGTAAATTTACCATAGTTTTTTGATCCACTCATTTCCTGAAGGGCACTTAGGTTGCTTCTAGCACTTGGCTATTGTAAATTGTGCTGCTATGAACATTGGGGTGCATAGATTCTTTTGGATGGGTGTTTCAGGGCTCTTAGGGTATAATCCTAGCAGCAGAATTGCTGGGTCAAAAGGCAGTTCCATTTTTAGTTTTCTGAGGAAATCCCATACTGTTTTCCACAGGGGCTGTAATGGTCTGCATTCCCACCAACAGTGCACTAGGGTTCCCTTTTCTCCGCATCTTCTCCAACACCTGTTTGTTGATTTTTTTTTATGATGACCATTCTCACTGGTGTAAAGTGGTATTTCCTTGTGGTTTTAATTTGCATCTCTCTGATGGCTAGTGATGCTGAGCATCTTTTCATATATCTCTGGGCCCTGTGTATGTCCTTCTTGGAGAAGTATCTGTTTAAGTCTTTTGCCCATTGTTTAATGGTTTTTTTTGCCTTCCTGGAGTGGAGTTGTGTGAGTTTTTTATATATTTTGGAGATCAAACCCTTGTCTGAGGTATCATTGGAAAATATTTTTTCCCATATCGTCGGTTCTTTTTTCATTGTAATGCTGTTTTCTTTAGCCATGCAGAAGCTTTTTAATTTGGTGAGGTCCCACTTGTTTATTCTTTCTTTTATGTCCTTTGTTTTAGGGGACATATCAGTAAAGATGTTGCTGCATGGAATGTCTGAGATTTTTCTGCCAATGTTTTCCTCTACAACTTTTATGGTGTCATGACTTACTTATATTTAAGTCTTTTATCCACCTGGAACTTATTTTTGTGTATGGTGTCAGTTGGTCATTGAGTTTCATTTTTTTTGCATGTAGCTGTCCAGATCTCCCAACACCATTTGTTGAAGAGGCTATTTTTACTCCATTTTATGCTTCTTCCCCCTTTGTCAAATATTAATTGACCATAGAGACTTGGGTTTATTTCTGGGCTCTCTGTTCAGTTCCATTGGTCCATGTGTCTGTTTTTATGCCAGTACTTGGTTGTGTTGATTACAGTGGCCTTGTAATACAGTTTGATATCAGGTATTGTGATCCTTCCTGCTTTGTTCTGAACTAGATTATTTTAAATTGAAATATTAATTGTCTTCTTCTGGGTACCCAGTGTATTATTATAATGAAAAAAGTATACACTGAAAGAAACAAAAGAAAAAAATTTAAAAGAATACCAGAATGTATCTATGTAACAAGAAAAAAAAGGAATAATGGATAGATAAAGAAATAGAAAGACATAAGATGTATAAAAACAAATAGGAAAATGACAGGTGTAAATACTATCTCATCAGTACATACATTAAATATGAATGATTAAGTGCTCCAGTTGTAAGGCAGAGATTGGCAGAAGAGATTAAAATAAATATGATTCAACAATATGAACTACAGGGCCCAACACAAATAATGCCTCTTTTTTATTATAAAATCTTTTATTATAAAATCATAAGCATGTAATTCTGTAATATAACACTATCACGTTCAAGCACACCATATGACATTTTTGGTGAAATGTTCAAATTAAAACTATAAAAAAACCCTATAAATTATTACTCCCATATTATTAGCCTACCAACTATACTCAAGCAGGCTTTATTTCTTCAGGACCCTGTAGTTCTTTTCATAAAGAAGAAAAAAGTTTCCATTATCTTTCTGATAGATTTGAAGAAAACTATACAAGTTCTCTTATAAAACATTAAGTTTTCAGAAACATTTTAGGGGTAGACTTATAAACCCAGTAAATACAAATAGGTGTACAGATGTGTTATAAATGTGTTATATTATTTAAGATGGAGTAAGGATATGTTAGTTGTGTGAAATCCAAAGAATCTCTTTTTATACTTCCTACTTACTCTCAGCAGTCTCTTAGTTTACCTTGCTTTCTGTATCAGTGAAAAATTTTTCTTCACATTCATTTATTGTATTCATCATCCATTTATCCATCTTTTCATTCATCCTTTCAACCATGGACCCAATCAATACACTTTATGAATCTCTTACCTCAAAAGGAGAGAGTCATAATAAAAGTATGATTCATACATTCAGCAAAACAATGACAAAAACAGAAACCCCCAAAATATACGAGGATATATTAAGAGTACAGATCAATGATAATGGGTAAATGATTATAAGGAATGGGAGCTTGGAATACAACTGTACAAACTGATATTTGATTGTTTTTTATTCATGTTGAGGTGCCAGTGTGTGGAAAGTATTATACACAGGAGTGTCATGTGTACAGAAAGATAAAAGATGATATCTAAACATGGATATTATTTTGCCACACTATCAAATTGAGATGCTATTAAAATAATGTGATTGAGATAAAATAGATGGAAATTTGGCAGTAGAATCCATGAACATGTGTATTGTTAATCTGTACAAAAGATCAGAAAGCAGTCAGACTTTTTTTTTTTTTTTTTTTTTGCCAGTGCACTCCATTAGTCCACATGAGATTTATCTTTCTCTTTGGCATTAGTATTAAACATCAGTTATGCTGGTAATCTCTTACTGTGCTTTGACAAATCTAAAACTCAATAGGAAAGTATTTTTGCTTTGAAGGAAATCTATTCTCCTCCTCTTTTGTCTTCTCCTTATTTTTTGTTTACTCAAACAAGGTAAATTTTCTTAAGATACAGAATGTATCAAATAATTCTACTTTTTCAGAGTGCATTTTTATAATACATTTTCACTAGGTCTTATGAAGGAGGAGGAAACAAGGCTTCCCACAGAGCTACCAGCCTGCTATTCATTTGACTTTTAAATCTCTGGGTGTAATGCAAAGATGATTCCAGTTTATTAATTACATGAATAATGATATTATGCAATGTGTAATCATTTGGAGGTAATAAACTTTCAATTATATTTCATCTGAAATATATTTTCTGGTAAAATATTTTCTTCTTGTAATAACTATCTAATTTACTTAGAAACACCATTGACCTGTGGGGGAGTTTTTTAGTTTGGATTTTTTGATATATATATATATCTTTTTATAAAGGGACATTTTATAGAATGCAGATGGTGGAATTATACAAAATGATAAACTTTTATAAACTAATGATTTGTATTCTGATAAGCTCTGATAGGGAGTAAACTACAAATTCTTCTCTTTCTCAGGTTATACATGGAATATTAAATGCACTTGGGATTTTGGCTTTCTTTATGATAAAATGGAATTTTTCTGTAACGTCTAAGAAATATGGTGGAAAAATATATATAGTAGGGATAAACTATTTGGAGGAAATAAACTTTATTATATACAGATTCTTCATCCTTATCTAAAATCTTAGATATGGGAAAAATCTAGAGTTTCTCAAATTGTGGCTAAAGATCTGTTAATTCAAAGTCACTTACAATGCCTTTGGCAATGAATATATCTAAGGGCTACCATTACTCTCTGCAGTAGAGTCCTTCTGGTGGGGGCAGAGCAGTCTAAATTTTAAACACAGTTCCAAGTATCCCATATGCCCACAAAAGCCGTAAGAACTACAGAAGGCCTTGAGGAGGCTTTTAGCAGAGCTGAACCTACCTGGAAAACTGGCTGTGATACTCACAATTCCATAAATTTTTTTCAGGGGAAAGAGATGTAAATTTTATCTAAAACCTTCCAATCTAACAATGCCTTTTCTGTGAACTTCCTGAATTCTATCTATGTTGTTATAATTTCTTACCACTTTTATTTGAGTCATTTTTCACCATCCTTTTGTCAACATTGGTACAAGATATCCTTCCCAACTCTACAATAGATTAACTTAATCTCTCCCACTTAATCTCTCCCACATTTGGGAGAGACACATTTCTTGTATATGGTCTATACAAGACACATTTGGTCAAGACACATTTCTTCATGTATATGGTCAAGACACATTTCTTCATGTCCTTGTTAGATGAGAACATTTAATTTGATAAATTTATTTCTCCCATGCAGCTAATGGAACTAATGGTATTTTCTAAGGTACAATTATTGTGGGAACTCCGGGAGCTATGGCAGGCCTGGAAAATCAACCCTGTAGTCGGGGTGCTGGTGAGTTACATGGCTCTATGTTCATCATACACCTCCATACACCTGATCAAACACCTTCACATATGCTGCTTTACACAAAGGAATACAGCATACTTAAATACATGTCATTCTAGGGAGCACAACAATAATAGAACAACTCATGATATACTTAAAGAAGCATTGTAATATAAAGAACACAGTGGTGACTTATCAAGCTCCATTGCTTTCTTGTTGTGTCACAATTAACAGGCTATAGAATCTCAACTGGATTCACTAATGAGGATGATAAATCCCTATTATGGATATAATAATAACCTCTTGAGGATAGTCTGCAGATAAATGAAATAATGATGCTGAAAAGTGCTATAATAGAAATTTGTAAAAGATGTTTGCGGCTCCAGTGGGAAATACCCAATTATGTCTTAAGATGTGTGGAGAATGGTCCAGGACAGGCATTACATAGGCATCTTGGTCAATGTCCAATATTGCCAGAGGAAGCATGTAAAGAGTCTATGAGTATAGGACAAAAGAAATTGTTATCAAAGCTATAGAAACTAAAGATAGATGATTAAACAAATCCATGAGAGTTGCATCTTGTTCCTTCTAGCATTGGTGGATCTCCTCTAAGGAGAGCTGCAACTTGGCCAATGCCTTAAATATATATTGAATTATATTGGCTGAAACGGAATTGAATTAAGTGGAATAGAGTAATATATTACCATTAGCCTGCATGAAAGACCAGAAGGTTTTATTTTTCTGTTCGGGACTATTTGCTGTTTATTGTCTGTGTTTTCAGGAAGAGTTATGGTGCCAGAATATATACACAGTTCTGAAGTGGAGTCTATGCCATCCATGTTCCCATTGGAAAAATTACAACATATAATCCCTGGTGAAGTAAAGGGATGTGGGGTAGATCTTGATCTTTTATTCATTCTCACACACAGTATACATGCTAGTGAGAAGAAAAGAAGGAACTCTAAGATCTCCAGGTTAAGGGAATATTTATACTTGTTAGAATATATAGAATCACATACTCAATGTGATTTCATTGGCAACAATGAAAAAAATTCTCAAATAATGTTTTTGTAAGTATATGGTAAGAAAACTATCTCAGCAGAAGTCTAAGGTATCTGTCCTTTAATGGGAAATGAACATGTTTAGAAATAGAAGAGTGAAGTGAAAGTTGTATGTAAGCTTAGGAAGAATTGAAATTGACATCCATCAGGAAGAAGCCTATGTAAAGGGACAGACTGAAGATTTGAGAGGGGAACAATGAGTCTTATAAGCAACAGTGGTAATATTAATAATTATAATTAGAATGAACCAGCATTACACAACTTAATCATTTTTTCCAAGACTATATTACAGTTAGATGATCTAAGTTTTGGAAAACTCATAGCTATGAATTGGAATAGGCAAAGGCAGGAAGGGACACTTTTATATTCTCACAAATAATGGAAGTTTTATAATTTTTAAAAATTAAGTAATTGCTTAAGATGGCACTATTTTGTGAATGACACATTTCCAAATACAGTAGAATTGCTTAGCTTACCACAAAGAATAAATATTAAAATATGTTCGTCATGAAAAGCTTATTAATGTATGCAAAGTTGTTTTCAGAAAATTTTTTGATTTCATCCATGAAATTTTAACAGCTTTCTAGACATTTTCCAAGTGTTTTAACCATAAAACTTACCTAGAAGCCTCTTTGTCTGTTGCAACATCTTCATGTCTTTCTCAAAAGACTGCTGTTGTCCCAGGCCAAAGAAAATACTGTTTGACTCATGCTAGTTATATTCAGTGAGACAATTTCCCCTAAAGTAAAAGAATGAATGGCAAAATTAGTAACAATAAAAACATTTAACTATAAATTTTCATGAAACTCAAGTGTTACAGAACAGACTGGGGGGTGGTGTGAATGATATACTATTGCTAAATGGACCTACCCTTGTGCTCCAGGAGTCCCCCATGCCCCCATAAGAACTAGGTTCTCCTTGCCTGCTGCCAGGGAAAGATATCTCTCAATGCCAGAGATTAGTGAAAAAGAAAGGAATTATTTATTTAAAGAGTTATACAAACTTAAGAGTAATGACTTAATGTCTTCATTGGGATGCCAAAGTACTTTAGAATACCCACATATGCACAATCCTTCCTTCACTTTCTGCCCAGTCTGGGGTATTGTAGTTCAGAAAAAGAAACAGAAGTTCGTGGTTCTTCTCTAAGCTGAGTGGTCCTACAAAGATGCTGCATGGCTGCCACACCTGGATTTAAATCTCAGCATCAATATTCCTCTGTTGCACCATTTCTGACTCCTCACACAATTGGCCACAGCTGCCAGCATTGCCATATTTTTCCAGCTTTACTGGGCTGCTATAATAAGTCCAAGCAGGTGTGGCCCTGTGGTGTGGAGCCAATCATCTCCAAACTCTTACACAAGCTCTGTTAACCAGGGCGTCTTGCCTCCCAGTTACATCATGGATTGAAGTCACTCCCATCCCCCCTGGCTCAAAGCATCACCACAGCTATTTAACATATCTATAAAACAAGTTAAAGGTTATAGATATGTTAAGTGACCAGTCTAGATGTTATCTGCAAAACTGAGGTTATCTGTAAAACTGTTGTTATTCAAAACAACTCTCAATGGCCCTGTTCCATGCATCCCATCCCCCAGCTCAGACTTGTGGGGGTGAGAACATCCTATATATTTTTTTTTCTAATATATCCTGGACACCGAGTTCTGGACCCCATTACAAATCCCTCTTTGTGGCTCCCCAATGGCTGCACCCTGTTACATGAGTAGTCATTAAGATGAACAGGAGACTACAGTGAGTGTCCAGGCCTTCTCCTTTATGACCAGTAGCATGAAACTTGGTTGGGTTCAGGCTACAGAACTCAGCTCAGCTGGGACATCTCTGAGTTATATTAAGTCATGCATATATGTTTACATGGATGGGGAGGGGATGTACTTCAATTCTAAATTGATTTTATGTTAAGGTTGTGTCTTTTGTTTGTTTGGATATAGTTTATATAATGACAAAAAGAAGGGTGTTCTCCATGTGGGATTCCTGGATCAGCTTCATCAGGGTCACCCAGTAACTTACTATTTATTCAAATTTGAGCTCTACCCTAGAGCTACTGAAGCGGAAACTATGACAGTATAGCTGAGCAATCTGCATTTTGGTGAACTGTCCAGGTGATTTTGTTGCCCAATAAATAAAATTTGGGAACTCCTCTTCTAGGCAAATTGTATCCAAATCTAGGAAAAGATGAGTATATAGTATCAGAGCAGGATGGTATAAGATGTAGTTTTCAAAGGCCAGCATACCAACTTTTTTTTAGGAAAACTTATTTTTAAAGACATGAAAATAATGTATTTCTCTTTAGTGATACTCAGTGACTCTCCACTATGTTTTCTATCCAATAATCAGTACAGTACCATGTCACTTTAGTAATACTAGTTGTTTTTATTGAAGTGTAATATTTTTATATATTTTATTATTACTATTTCTTTATAGCAACCACCCTAGAAGGTATGGGAAATGGAGAAAAGACATGTTTGTTGAATATTTTTAAATGTAATAGTATATTCACTCTGGGGCTTCCCTAGCACAAAGTAGAATACTATTTCACATTTAAAAACTGTATAATCACTAATTTCTGTCATCTATTATAAGCCATTTCATCATTAGCTTAGTCTTAATTTACCCAGAATTCTAATTATGAATTTTTTCTTTACTAACTTTATCATGCAATGGTGTCTGTTAAACTATTAATTAGTTTAGACTGATAAATTTATGCACACCAAAATTTATAGAAGGGGAGAAGCCTAGTTTTGCAAGGTGATATAATACCCACAGTGTAAGAAATGTATATTATTTTAAAAATAACACTCACAGATATAACACATCAAAGAGAAGAACTGTTAAATGAGAACATGTCAGAAAGGTGTATGGAAAAAAGAAATGACTATGGTAAATCCCATAGTAAGAAAAATATCAGTGTTGGTATTTTCTAAGACTTTTGACACCAACCCAATATTTCTGATATTGAAGAAAAATCCCATATTTTAATAAAACTTTCCTTTTTTGGAAAAAATGTGTAGAAATGCCATTTTCCTAAAAATATTAGAACCACTCTAAAACTATTCCTTCACTGTGCTGTAGAAAATAACTTCCTAATCAATACATTGTAATTTGTTTTCTTTCATTGTTGCATGTTAGTATATGGAGTGCACCCCACTGGCTACAGTGAAGCAAATCACGCTGTTCCTTACACTGATATCATACTAGACTAGTGGTTACATAAATGAACTTGCATTCAGCCAGCAATCCTCCCTGGAGTTCTGTATTTAGGTCTCTGGTCCAGATTTTCTCAGCAGTTTAGGCGGCTGTATATTTAGAGTAGAATACAAATGAGTTTCAGAAGAACATAAATAATTTAAAATTGTTCCGTACAACAACATAAAACGTTCAGATGTTTATATGTAAAAATTTATTTGATCACTTGTCTACTGTTTTTGATAAACATGCATTCTGCTTCTGATGTAGTATAAAGGTGGTACAAATTGTTATCTAGTCTAGGTTTTAAATTATGTTTTCAGTCCATATATATCTTTTCAATAATATGTTTTCTGTATTTGTAGGATTAAAAGTGACTTTGAGCATGTGTAATGGTTGTACATTTGTTTTAAGCCTCTTGTTCTGGAAAAGCATTGCTGTCTGAATTCTACATTGTCTTGGGCTACTTGGTATGTGTATGTGCATAATAACTTAACTAATTTTTCTGCTTTAATTGTAATACACTTGTCTGGTTAGTTAGTTAGGTAGTTAATTTGGTTAAAGGGAGTTGATAATGAGATAAAGGTTAAAGATTCAAAATAACTGTCTACCAATTATCATCATGAGAAAGAGAAACCAATGCCCACATTCTTGTGCTGGAGATTATCACATCATAAGAGCAAAAGGTTGCACAGAGGTAAAATTTAGGAGTTTAAGGATGGTTCAACAAGAACACAAAAACACTAATAGAAAAATAGCCCAAATTAAGAAATCCCAAACAGAAGATGATTGCATCTTCATTAAAAAATTACTATTTATATAGATATGTAAATATATAGATATAGAGACAGAGATGTAAATATAGATATATAGAAACTGGGTGGCTTAAAAAGTAGAATGCTATTTTCTCACAGTTATTGAGGCTAAATGTTACAGCAGCCCAAAGAAGTTAATATACCATCCAAAACAATTCATTGTGTATAGCAGCTGCTCAGAGTATAGAATAGCATTGATTTTTTGTTACTAGAACTTACTCTCTGAATTCACCCTCTCTTTTAATTGATTAATAATTTTCTACAGTTTTTATTTTGAAATACATATAAATTAACTAAAAGTTTTAAAGATACCACAGAGACATTCTGTTGACCCTTCACTTAGTTTTTTCCCGTGGTTTTATCTTACATGAGTAGGGTACAGTATTGAAAGTAGAAAACTGATGTCAGAGCATCATGTGTTTATAGGTCTATGTCATTTTATTATATATGTAGATGTCTATACCACCACCACTACAATCAAGATACAGTACTAATCTATTCTAAGATTATATATAAATGTGAGGTCTGTCCAGAAGGTATCCAGCCATGTACTGATGTGGACTCTGGCCTGCAGAGTCCATGAGTTATGGCTGTGGTGAACAAATTCACACAGACTACAGAAGTCCTGTGGAGAAAAGGGGATGGGGTGGTCGCTCTCTAAGTGAGAGAGAGGGCCCCAACCCCTGCCTGGACAAGCTTTTATTGCTTTTCTGGTACATTACATTGAGGATGGTCCTCATTCACTATGCACAGGTTCACTATGATTACCTTGTACAGATAACAAAGGAAAGGATGTTGCTAATTACTTCAAAGAGAGGAATGTTGCAGATCAAGGGGAAAAGTGGTTGAACTGGTTATACTCCATAGGTAGGAGGTTTAGCACTGAGTTTAGGAAGTTCCTTTAGAGATATGCAGTAAACATTTGCTGCCTCAATTCAGGGTGAGGGAGTTTTAGCAAAAGCAAGTCTCAGAGCAGCTGAGGTATAATGCAGGCCTGATTCCCCACAGGAGAACCGATCCGTGGGTTTGGCTCCTGTGTGCTGACCTCATTCCCTGTCAGTTTTCTGAATCAGGTGCTGGGCTACATTTACCATACCTCGCAGACAGTTACCTATAATGTACTATGAAAAATAGAAACACTTATTGAAGGAGATACAAGAAAAAATGTATGAAAATGATGGCTCAGCCCCCTTTAAAGTAGGCACCTTGGGACCTCACACAATTCTCCCAATCACCATCAGCTGTTGTGTAGTGTTTTCCTGAATATCATTGATGATCTGAAATCTCTCCCCTTTTAAAGGTGATTTTAGTTTTTTGGAGGGCCAGAAGTTGCAGGGCACCAAATCTGGCCTGTAGCAGGCTGAGTCACATGGGTGATTTGATGTTTCATAAAAAAACTCAGCATGTGATGTGGTGTATGAGCTGACACATTGTAGTAATGAAGCTTCCAATTGCCAGTTGCCCATAGCTGTGGCCTTCTGAGTCATCTGAATAGTTTCCATGGAGGAATGTTCAAACTTAATGCAAAAATTGATGCAGATTCATTGGTCTACATACTCAGTCATTTTGAATGCAACAGCCACACAGTACACATGCTTACTCGACACCATCTACTGCCTCCACTGACTAGTATAGTGAAGTCTTCATTGTTCATGCATGTGCATTCAAGTCCACTTGCCTTGGCTGCCAGATTTCATTCATGTCACATAAACCATTCTTGTTATATTAATAATGGCTGGATTTTTTCTGGACATATTATGTATATTTAAAATTGTTAGTTAAAAAAGTTATAATAGCTAAATAGGTCATGATATCTCATTGTTCTTTTTTTTTTTAAAGATTTTATTTATTTATTTTTAGAGAGGGAAGGGAGAGGGAGAGAGAGAGAAACATCAATGTGCGGTTGCTGGGGGACATGGCCTGCAACCTAGGCATGTGCCCTGACTGGGAATCGAACCTGCGATGCCTGGTTCGCAGCCCGCGCCCAATCCACTGAGCTACGCCAGCCAGGGCGATATCTCATTGTTCTTTGAATTCGCATTCATTTCATTAGTGGCTAGAGATGTTGAACATACTTTGATGTGCTCAAATTTTATCTATATATTCTCTTTAGTGAAATGTCTATGTTGTTTTCCCATTTTCTATTGTATTAAAAAATGTTTAAGATCTTTATAGGTTGTTAATTACAGGGGTTTTCTCAGATATGTGACTTGCAAATATTTTCTCTTTGTTTATAGCTTGGATTTTGATCTTTTTAATGTGATATTTTGCAGAAAAATTAAAACAAATTATTGTAGCCAATTAATCACATTTTTCTTTCATGTTTGTGCTTTTGGTTTTAAGTATAAGAAATCCTTACCTAGCTATAGTTACTTCAAAGCCCCAGATTATTCTCTTAAGCTTTATTTTAATTTTACATTTAAATTTTTGATTAGGTTTGAATTATGTTTGTGTATGGTATAAGGTTCAGTTACAGGTCCATACTTTTGCCTATGGACATCCAATAGCTCCATGAATCCTTAAATAGATTAGTTTCTCCATTGAATTGTTTTTTTTTTTTCTCTTGTCAAGCAATGGTTCTCAATACTTGTATGGGTCTATTTCTGTATTCTCTACTTAGATTGATTGATCTATATATTGATTCTTCTACAAACACCATATAGTCTTGATTAGAATGTAATAATTCTTAAAATTGGGTGGAGTGATTTCTCTCATTTTATTCTTTTGAAATTGTTATAGCTAGTTTTATTTCTTTGTTTTTCTGCATATATTTTAGAATAATTTAGCTTATGTCTTCTTTTAAAAGGGTTGGATCTTGGTATAAATTGTGTTACACCTGTACATAAATTAGCAGATAATTGACATATTTTATTATATTGAATATTCTAGTCAAGAGACATTTCATTTATGTATTCTTTGATTTTTCTCCCACTAGTCTTGTGTAATTTTAACACATAACTCCTCCACAAGTTGAGTTAGATTTGCACCTAATCATTCTTAGAAACAGTAAATGGCATTGTTTACATTTCTGTTTTCATGTGTTCATCAATAATATATAAAAATGCAATTGACTTTGGTATGTATATCATTTATCTTGTGACCTTGCTGAACTCAGGAATTTTAGGTCTTTTGGAGTAGATTGCTAAGGATTTTCTATAGACCATTATGTTACTCACAAATAAGGACCATTCCATTAAATAATGGCGTTATTGCTCTGGCTATAACTTTCAGTACTATGTTGAAGAGCAGTGGTGAGAGTAAATTTCCTTGCCTTGGTTCCAATATTGTGGGGAGAACAGTTAGCATTTTACCATATTCCCTATAATTATTTTTAGGTATCTTTTATCAAGTTGGGAAAGTTATACCCCTATTTCTAGTTTACTGAGAGTTTTTCTTATGAATAATATTGAAATTTAGCAAATACATTTTCTTCATCAATTGATATAATTAATCACTTAAATTTTTCTTCTTTAACCTGTGAAATGTTTATTGATTTTCAAATGTTAAGCCATCTTTTTGCATCCATAGAATAAGCCACACTTGGTTGTGGTGTAGAATTATTTTTATATATTGATGGATCCTATTCACTGATATTTTATTAAGAATTTTCACATAAACTTATGAATAATACTGGTAGCTTGTGTTTTCTCTGTCTTGTTTAGAATGAGAATAATACTGGCTTTATAGAATGACTTGGGGAATGTTGCATTCTTTAATTTCAGAAAGAAAATATATGTTAATATTTGAATATTTGGAAGAAATCCTCATGAGAAGTTTTTAGTCGTTTTTAATTTTTTAAATAGTTATAGGGTATTCAAATTATCCATTTCATTTTAGTTAAATTTTGGTAGTGTAACTCTAAAAATCTGTCCATTTGTCTCATTTGTCAAATTTATGTGTTTAGAATTATTCATAATGATCCCATTTATCCTTTTGATGTTTACAGTGTCTAAAGCAATGTTTCTTTCATCATCTTACTGTTAGCAACTTGTACCTATTATTTTCTTTTTTCTTTGTTAGTCTTGCTAGAGATGTGCCAATTTTATTATTTTTCAAAAACACAGCTTTTGTTTTAGTTTTTTTTAATTTTACTGTTTTTGCTCTTTATTTTTTTATTTCTTTGTGCTTGCCTGGAGCTTATTTTGTTCTTCATTCTCTAATTGCTTGCAATGGGAACTTAGATGACCAATTTGAGACGTTTTACCTAATGTAGGTATTTAGTGCTATAAATTTTTCTTAGCACCTCTAACTGTGCCTCAAAAATTCTTGTTTATTTTTATTTTTATTCAGTTTGTCCTATGTATTATTTAGGTGTGTATGTTAGTTTCCAAGTGTTGGAGATTTTCCTACAGTTTTCCTGTTTCTACATCCATTCTGTTATAGTCAAATTACTCTCGTACATGCTCTGTATGATTTCATTTAAAAAAATTTATATTTTTTTTAAAAAAGAACCAAATATGGTCTATCTTAGTATATGTTCTACAGGGACTTCAAAAAATGTTGGTTGGAATAGCATATATGTTGATCATGTGTTTCTGTTTTGTGTTTTTGGTGAGTATTTCTTTTGCCTTTTGTTTTATTAATAGGTAAAAAGGTGGGTTTTATTCTCCATACATAATTTTGGGTATGTCATTTCTATAACTATTTGCTTTACATATTTTAGAGCTCTGTTATGTGGTATATACTCACTTAAGATTGCTATGTTATTCTTGACTCATTTATTTAAAGTCCCTCTCTGTCATTGGCAATTGTATTTGCTCTGAAGTCTGCGTTATCTGCTATGAACATAGCCATTGCTGCTTATTTGTTTGTATGATGTATATTTTTATTGTTTACTTATATACAATTATATTTGAACTGAGATTCTTAGGGGCAGAATATGGTTTTGTAACTTCATTATTATTTTTAATCCACACTGCCAATCTTGGTCTTCTAATTGGCATGTTTAAAAATGTACATTTAATATCACTATTGATATTTTGAAGTTTAATCTGCCATTTAACTTTAGATTTCTTTTTAAAATTTTTTTTTCTTTTTTTTACCTCCTTGTTGGTTGTTTGAGCAATGGTATATTTCTTATATTACTTGGAGCTATTTTATATTTAGTTTTTATTTCTCTATACCTAAAAGCATTTCCAGGTGACTACCTTCTCCAGTATCAGTATTCTAGTCATTCTGAGGTTCCTAGCAGGTCTGCTTTCTTCTCTCCTGCTTCTAGTGTTTTCCTTTTCCTTTTTAAATATAATGTGTAGAGTTCTTAGTTGTACTAAGCATTAGAAGAAAAAATACATCTGCATTTTCTAGGAGGCAAAGTTGATATTTTTAAAAACTGGCATGGTGCTAAGTAAACTAATTTTGCTTAATAATCATAATTAATACATACTGAATAACCCTCATATTATTTGGAATATAGAAGATGCTGTGTAATCTCTCAAACTGATTTATTAAAAATCATGCATGAGAAAGAGTGAGCAGTAAAAAGAGAAAATGAACTTTCAGAAACAATGCTTGATTATGTTAAAAATTAATTAATTGCATTATTTAGTGGTGGAAGTCAAAGTTTAGTAAAGAGAGTGGCAAGGATGAAAAATTTTCTTCTAAGTGTTGAAAAAGTTAACATAGAAATCTGGAGTAATCAGGCACACATTACCCCAAGGATCTAGACTTTGGGAGAAATTAAAATGTTTTCCTTCTCAATTTAAATAAACACTGCCATAGGACCATCAAATTTGATGCCAGAATGCTTACAAAGAATTAGAAGAAAGCTTCAAAGCATACATGAAGAGTCATAAAAACCATACTTCTATATTCATTTCATTAAAGAAAAAAAGAAGTGATACAACATAGATGAAACTTCTCTTAGAATTGCTACCTGTTTAGAACAGAAACAAGTTTGTTCAAGCTCCTAGAGGTGCTATTTTTCTGTATAAAAGGTTTTAAATACAAGCTAATGCCAGAATTTTTTAAGGCAAAGTTAATTATTTTATATTAAATTGCTATAACAGTACAAGCAAAGGTTACTCAATGGGGCAAAGTTGGAGTACAGGGAATCGTAATCTGGAATTCTATGCCATCCTGAATAGTCTAGTATTTTAGAAATTGGTGTTATTAAAAAAAATTTGTAAGTCTCAGCTTACCATTATGTAGTTTGAGAAGGGTCATCCATCAGCATGCCAGCATTCAGCACTCCAATTTCAATGACTGAGGGGGGCTTCCTTATATAGAAGCACCTGCACTTTTGGCTGTGCAGTGCTCCCATGGGGTTTCTATTAGGAGTATTTTCTTTCCCTACTTTGCTAATTTAGGATTCCTTTGTGCTTGCTCCTTTTTTAGCACTCAGTGCTCCAAAAATCTAACTGCAGCCTCCTTTAGGTGAAGCCTTGTGGACACTTCTGAGCAGTGCTTGGCTTTCTGCAATGTTTCCTCTTAGAAGTACAACTACTCTCACAGAGCTGATGTTATTTGTTAAATAAATTAGTCAATCTGCCCCTTCTCCATCGTCTTGCAAACTCCAGAAACAATTTTTCACTAACACTTTTTACCACTGTGGCATCCCTTTGTTCTTTTTCTAAAACTTCTCATATCATCTCTTCTCTGACATGAAACTGCTTACCTTTTCACTTTCTTGGTCTGTGATGTTCTTTTTCTATTTTTACAATGTACAGGTTTAGATCTTTATAGTCATTTTTCTCTGAGTACATTTTCCAGAAGTGGCACAAGAATAAATGTGTGAAGCTTTGAGAAAGATACAAGTCACATATTTTAAGAGTTGTCAAAATTCTTCCCTTATTAATATAAAACTATGTACTGTATCTCAAAGAAAAGTTCTGGCATGCCTTCATGTTTAGCATAATTCAACTTTAAGGGTCATTTGTCAGAGACTTTGGCCTTTGCCCAGTATCACAGGCCTTCACAGAAAGCTCTCCAATGTAGACAATCTCAACAGACTCTAAAAAAGCCCACTAAGGCACAGGGAAATAAAAGTGGATGTCTGTGACTAGACCAGAAAATATAAACTTGACAGCACAGAGGGCCAGATTAAGTTTCTTTGAAAAATATCTGGGTTAATTATTAGTACAGATGTCCAAGCATAGCCTAGGCTTGCTATAATCAAACTAAAGAACAATTTGCTGATGGACAGTTTTTGGCTTATATCAGAGATCTTGTGAGGAAAAAGCAAGGGAAAGATCCTTAAAGTATCAACATTACAGAGTTTAGAAAATTAGGTCTCTTTATACCTAGCTTTCCCCTCAGAAAAATTTACCCAGGGTGGTATAAGATGATTGAAATTGGTGTGAAATGCATAGTGATATGAATGAAAATAGATGTTATGTGTGAATATGCAAGAATATGGTTTATATACATCATATATCATAGGCATTTTACATTCAAAATCTCTCTTAAGCCATCAGAAAAGTAGATAAACACCATTGTATCTATGGGGAAAATAAAATGTTGATATTTCTATGCAGCTTCCACACAATCTTTCTGGTTCTTTTATTGTGCTGTGCCCAGTGTCACTCTCAACTCCGGGCATGTTCTTTCCTTTGCCTAAAAAAAGAAAAATCTGCTTTCTACCTGACTCTCATTGGATTCATGCTTATTCATTTATTAAACTTTATGTTATATTTAATTTTCTCCAGGATGGATGTCTCTATAGTCTGGATGAGTTATTCTCAAAAATACTTCCCCTATCATCACACTTATATTCCATCAACATGGCCTGCTCCTTGTCCACCTCCTCACTATATCATGAACTTCCTTTGGCAGGGGAAATTCCATTTGTTAAGAAATCCCCAGATTCTAGAACTGTGCCCAGTTCACCATAGGCAGATAATAATGCTTATAGAATGAGTGAATGAGATAGCTAATTATTTATTATGTATATTTAACATGCTGAAACCCAGACTCCTTTTCTTCAGCCATAGCAAGCATCCCCTACAAGTTTAAAAGAACGTACCTGGTTTCTTTTCCTCAAAAAGTATTATATCATTTTTTATTTTTCCTAAAATTGTGCTCTAACAAGAAGTATTGTTCACTAGTGACAGACTGTTCTGGGACTATATACTTAATGAAATATATAAGAAGTTATGTAAGAATAAAAAGTTCAGATTGTGTAACCCACAATGTTGAGAACTAAATACCTAGTAAATTTCAATTACACAAGTTCCACTCTGTACTGGATACTTATGCCTTCTTCATTTAAACATTAGATATATAATTATTTAATAACTCTCACTTTTCAGCATTAGGTGGTCCTGAATCCTTTTCCAATTAAGACATGTGACTCCTAGGTTGCATGGCAAGCACATTTATTTTCAAAGGTTAGGAAATCGTTAGTGTTGTGTGTATTTTCATACTTAAACTTGCCAGTTTTGGTAAAATGCAGATAGCTTCAAAGTTACTATTTTATCAAAGGCTATTTCTATGTTTTTTTTTTTTTATGAATGTATAACAAACCAGTGCTTCTAAAATGCCATTTAACATGAAGGATCCTGGGATTTTGTTAAATGGAGATTCACATTCATCAGGGCTAGGATGAGGCTTGAGGTTCTGGATCTGTAACCAAATTTCAGTGATGATATATGTACCAGCCCATGGATAAGGACCTTAAAGATGAATGTTTTAAAAAGCTGTGATACATTTACACAGTTGAATACTACTTGGCTGTGAAAAAGAAGGAAATTTACCCTTTGCAACAGCATAGATGGACCTGGAGAATATCATGATTAGTGACATTAGTCAGTCAGAGGAAGAAAAGTACCGTGACTTCACTCACATGGAATTTAATGAAGGCAATGAACTGGAAAGCAAACTGTAGACAGACTTGTAGATAGCAGGCTGAAAGCTGTTGGGGGTGGAGCTGAGTATGGGACTGAGGGATTGAGCAAAAAAGAAAAAAGAGAACTTACTCAAGGAGATGATAAAAGTGTGGTGGCTGCTGGGGGAGGGGAGTTTTGGAGAGGTAGAGAAAGGTAAAGGTGAATAAATTGTGATGGACAGAGACATGACCTGGGATGGTAAACACAATACAGAGTGCAGATGATGTATTTTGGAATTGTGTACCTGTAACCTATATAATTTTGTTATAACAAGTGTCACCCCAATAAATTCTATTAAAAGGGAAAAATAAATATAAATATCTAGTCAAGAAGAGGAATTTGTATTTGATAATCCAGGGATTATAGTATATTTATTAGGGTCGATCAGGCAAATTCACATTGTGAGATATTCTACAGGACAGGAAATGCTATATCTTAAACTAATAAATGACATGGGAGAAACAGAGGAGATGTTTATAAATAAAAGATTTTTAAGAGACAAGAAGATAAATGAAACATGAACATTGTTTGGAACTTCATTTAAGAATGCAATAATTGATTTAGAGCCTAAGATGGCAGCAGAGTAGATAGAAGCTACACTAACCTCTTCCCAGTACCAAACTAGAATTACAACTAAATTAAAGAAAAATCTTCCTGAATAACCAACTGAACATTAGCTGGAGAGTAGCCTTATAACTAAGAACAAATGGAAGAAAGCACTTCACCATGACATGACAGATAGGGAGTTTTGAGTTGTGAGAGGACTGGCTAGGCCCCCATGGCAGCAACTGAAGTTCTGGAGGGACATTTCAGCAGCTAGGAAGGTTTCCCCTGAAAAATGTGGGGTCTAAACCTGAAGCTGGGCTCTCTAGCCAGGAGCACTAGAACTAGGAAACAAACCCAAATAACATCCAGCTGTGAAAAGCAGCAGGGTTTCTGTCCACTTGGGAGACACAGTTTGAGATGCTGAGAGACTCTTACAGGCTCAATAAATTGAACCTCTTAAAGGTTCAGCAAATCCTGGTGGACATTAAGGGAGAATTTGACAGAAAAACAGTCATAGTAGAGCATTTTAACATCCCATTGACTTCAGTGGATAGATCTTCCAGACAAAAATCAACAAGGAGAGAGTGACCTTAAGTGACAACTTTAGATCGAATGGATTTAATTGAATTTTAAGGGGGATTTAACTCAAAAGCACCAGAATATACATACTGTCAAGTGCTCATTGAACATTTTCTAGGAGAGTCCACATTCTAGGACACAAAATAAGTCTCAATACATTTAAGAAGATTGAAATCACACCATACATTTTCCTGACCACAATGCTATGAAATTAGAACTCAATCACAAGAAGAAAAATATAAAATACACAAAGACATGGAAGCTAAATAACATGTCATCAAACAATGAATGGGGAAAAATGAGATCAAAGGAGAAATAAAAACATACCTTGAAACAGATGAAAATGAAAACACAACAACTCAAAATCTGTGGGACACAAATAAAGCAATTCTAAGAGGGAAATTAATAGCATTAAAGGCCTATCTCAAAAAAAGAAACTAGAAAAACTCAAAAAATATAACTTTACACTTAAAGGAACTTCAAAAAGAATAGCAAACAAAGCCCAAAGAAAATAGAAGAAAGGAAATAATAAAGATCAGAGCAGAAATAAACAAAATAGAATCTAAAAAATGATACAAAAGATCAATGGATCCAGGAGCTGGTTCTTTGAAAAGATAAACAAGCTTGATAAACCTTTAACCAGACTCATTGAGAAAAAAAAGAGAGAGGACCTAAATAAATAAAATCAGAAATAAAAGAGGAGAAATAATGACTGACAAAAGAAATACAAGAGACTATAAGAAAATGTTATGAATAACTACATGCCAAAAAATTGGACAACCTGGATGAATGGATAAATTTCTAGAAACATACTGAAATGGAAGCAGTAATCAAAATACTCCCAATAAACAAAAACACCTTGGCCAGAGAGCTTCACATATGAATTTTACCAAACATTGGAAGAATAATTAACACCTTCTTTTCTCAAAATATTTGAAAAAATTTAAGAGGGAAGGCTCCCAAGCTGATTTTACGAGGCCAGCATTATCCTAATTCCAAAACCAGATAAAATCACTTTGAAGAAAGAAAATTATTGGCCAATATTCCCAATGAACATAGATGGTAAAATCCTCAACAAAATCCATAATATTATATACAGGAATACATAAAGAGATCATACATCATGATCAAGTAGGATTTATTCTGGGAATGCAAGGTTGATATAATATTTAGAAATCAATAAATGTGATATACCATGTAAACTAAATGGATAAAAGCCATGTGATTATATCAATAGATGCAGAAAAAGCATTTGATAAAATCCAGCACTCATTTATAATAAAAACTCTCAACAAAGTGATAATGGAGGGAAGACACCTCAACACAATAAATGCCATATGTGAATAACCTGCTGCCAGCATCAGATTCAATGACCAAAAACTACAAGTGTTCCACTTAAGATCAGGAACACAACAGGGATGTCTGCTTTACCTCTTATTCAACATAGTATTGGAAGTCTTAGCCATAGCAATTGGACAAGAAGAAATAAAAGGCATCCAAATTGGAAAGGAAGAAGTGAAACTGTCTTTCCTTACAGATGACATGATATTGTACAGAGAACCCTAAATTCTGCAGAAAGTAACTACAAGAACTTATAAATGAATTCAGCAAGGCTGCAGAATACAAAATTAATATTTAGAAATCAGGTGAATTTTTATATGCCAATAATTAGCTATCAGAAAGGGAAATTAAGAAACATTTCCATTTGCAATTGCTTCAAAAAAAATAAGATAATTAGGAATAAACCTAAACAAAGATGTAAAGGACCTGTACTCAGATAATGATAAGATACTGAAAAAATAATTTGAAGAAGATACAAATAAGTGGGAGCACATACCATGTTCATGGATAGGAAAAATTAACATCATTAAAATGTCCATGCTAACCAAAGCAATCTATAGATTCAAAACAATTCCTAACAAGATTCCAATAACATATTTCAGAGAACTAAACAAATATTTCAGAAACTTATATGGAACCACAAAAACCTCAAATAGCAACATACCTGAAAAAGAAGAACAAAGTTGGAGGAATCACACTCCAACTTTAATTATAATATAATTAAATTATATTATAAGGTCATAGTACTCAGATCAGCATAGTGTGGTGTAAAAATAGATACATAGATCAATGGAATAGAATAGAAAGCCTGGAAATAAATCCTTACCTCTATAGTCAATTAATATTTGAAAGAAAAGCAAGCACATACAATGGACTAAAGATAACTTATTGAATAAATGGTATTGGGATAATTGGAGAGGTATGTGCAGAAAAATGAAACTAGACCACCTTACTCCTCCACATACAGTAATAAATTCAAATGGATTAAAGACTTAAAATGTTGTACTGAAACCATAAAAATCCTAGAAGAATACATAGGCAGTAATATCTTGGACTTTGTTCATAAAAATATTTTACCTAATATGTCTCCTCAGGAAAGGGAAACAAAAGAAAAAATAAGCAAATAGGACTTCATCAAACTAAAATGTTTTTGTAAAGCAAAATAAACCACCCAAAACATAAAATTACAACCCACAGAAAGGGAGAACATGTTTGCTGATACATCTGATAAGGTATTAGTATCCAAAATTTATATAGAACTTATAAAATTCAACACCAAGGAAACAAACAATCCATTTAAAAATGAGCAAAGGATCTGAATAGATACTTCTCCAAAGAGGACATGCAGATGGCCAATAGACATAAGAAAAGATGACTGTCACTAATCATCATTAAATGCAAATTAAAACTACAATGAAATACCACCTATACCAGTCAGAATGGCTATCTCCAATAAATCAACAGAAAACAGGTGTTGGTGAGGATGTGCAGAAAGGGAAACCCTTTTGCATTGTTGGTGGGAATGCAGATTGCTGTAGCCACTGTGAAAAGCAGTATGGAGATACCTCAAAATATAAGAAATACCTGCCTTTTGACCCAGTGATCCCACTACTGGAGATTTATCTGAAGAAAACCAAAACCCTAATTCAAAAGAACACAAGTGCCCCTATGTTCATTGCAGCATTATTTATGATCACCAAGCTATGAAACAGCTCAAGTGTCCACCAGTAGATGAGTGGATAAAACAACTCTGTGACATTTACACAACGGTATACTACTCAGCTGTTAAAAAGAAGAAGGTTTTACCCTTTGCAACATCATGAGTGGACCTGGAGAACATTATGCTAAGTGGAATAAGCTAGTCAGAGAAAGACAACTACTATATGATTTCACTCATATGTGGAATCTAATGAACAAACTAAGCTAACGAGAAAAATAGGGGCAGACTCTTTTGTAGAGAGCAGACTGACAGCTGTGGGGGAGTGATTAGGGGGTGGAGAGATCTAGAAAAAAGGAAAAATGACTCATGGATGCGGACAACAGTGTGGTGATTGGAAGGGTAGGGGCTATGAGAGTGATAAATGGTAATGGAAAAATACAATGAAAATGATTAAAAATAAATTAATAAGAATTTTAGGAAAAATTTCAAAATGAATTAGGTATTACTTGGTATTAAACAGTTGTTACTGATTTTATTATGTGTTTTCATGGCATTTTTGTTGTTCAAAAAGGTTTTTGAGGTAGTATTTTTATTTTTATTTTTTGCAATATATTCCATGAAGTAGAATTGCTAGATCACATAAAAGCTCTATTTTTAAGTTTTTGAGAATCCTCCAAGTGGTTTTTCATAGTGGTTGTACTGATTTAAAATTCTACCAACAATGTATTTGTGTTTCCTATTCTTCACATCCATGCCAGCTTTTGTTATTCTTGTCTTTTTGATGATGGCCATTCTAACAAGCATGAAGTAATCTCATTGTAGTTTAATTAAAATTTCCCTAATGCCTAGTAGTGACGAACATCTTTTATGGACCTGTTGGCATTTTGAATATCTTTCTTGGAAAAATGTGTATTCAACTACTTTGCTCATTTTAATTGTGATTTATGTTTCTGTTATTGAATTATATGAGTTCTTTGTATATTTTGGATTTAACCCCTTATCAGGCATATGATTCGCAATTCTTCCCCATTCTATAGGTTATCAATCGCTTTATTGGTGGTTTCTTTTGCTGTACAGAAGATTTTTAATCTGATGTAGTCCCTCTTCTTAATTTTTTAAAAGTATAATTTATTGATGATGCTATTACAGCTGTCCGTTTTTTTCCCCACTTTATCCCCCTTGTCCCTGCACCAGCCCCCTAGCCCTCCAGCATTGCCCTCCCCACACCAACCACAGTTCATGTCCATGGGTTGTACATATACATTCTTTGGCTTCTCCATTTCCTATACTATTCTTAACCTCCCCCTGTCTATTTTGTGTTTACCTGTTATGCTTTTTATTCCCTGTCCCTTTCCCCCCCATTATTCCCATCTCCTCCTTGCTGATAACACTCCATGAGATCTCCATTTCTGTGATTCTGTTCCTGCTCTAGCTGTTTGCTCAGTTTTTGGTCTTTTAGGTTCAGTTGTTGATAGTTATGAGTTTGTTGTCATTTTACTGTTCTTAGTTTTTGATCTTCTATTTCTTACATAAATCCTTCAACATTGCATATGATAAGGGCTTGGTGATTTTTAATTTTGTTACTTGTGCTTAAGATATCATATAAAAATAATTACTAAATCACATGTTAATGTGATTTAGTCCCATGTTTTTCTTGTAGGTGTTTCATGTTTTCAGGTCTTGCATTTGAGTCTTTAATCCATTTCAAGTGAATTTTTCTGAAATGTGTAAAATTGGGTTCCAGTTTCAGTCTTTAATATATGAATATCCAATTATCCCAACTCCATGCTATCTATTAAAGACACTATCTTTTCTGCATTGAATATTCTTGGTTCTCTTGGCAAATATTAATTAACTGTATATGCTTTTGTTTGTTTCTGGGCTCAATATTCTGTTTATTTTGTCTATTACTCTGTGTTTATGCCAGTATTATACTGTTTTGATTACTATAGCCATATAGTATAGCTCAAAAATCACAAAACTTTATTACTCATTTTTTGTTCTTTCTCAGGATTTTTTTGCTTTCCAGGGTCTTTAGAGGTTTTATATAAATTTAAGGAGTATTTGTTTCTAATGCTGTAAAAAAGGCCATTGCAATCTTGATAACAATTACATTGAATCAGTAGATGACTTTTGAAAGGGCTGATCTTTTAACATATTAATTCTTCCAATCTACACAGGGTGCCTTTCCATTTATTATATCTTCTTCCATTTCTTTTATCAATGTCTTATATTTTTCAGAGTAGAGATCTTTCACCTTATTGTTTAAATTTATCCCTAAGGGTTTTATTGTTTTTTATTCTATTGTAAATTGGATGTTTATTTATTTCTTTTTTTAGAAAACTTATTGTTAATATATAGAAACATTACTGATTTTTTAAATGTTAATTTTATATTCTGCAACTTTACTGGTTATACATAAGTTTTAAGGTTGAGTTTTTAAGATTGTCTCTATATAAAATTATGTCATCTACAAATAGAGAAAATTTTACTCATTCCTTTCCAATTCTTATGTTATTTATTTATGTAGCTGAACTGCTGTAGTTAGAAGTTTTAGTACTATGTTGAATACAAGTAGTGAGAGTGGGTACTCTTGTCTTGTCCCTGATCTTGTAGGAAAAGCATCTAAACATTCATCTTTGAATATGATGTTAGTTGTGGGTTTCTCAAACATGACCTTTATTATATTGATACATGTTTCTTCTGTGCATGATTCATTGAGTTTTTATCATGAATGGATGCTGAATTTTGAAAAATACTTTTTCTGTGCCTATTGAAATGACTATATGATTTTTATTTTTATTTTATTAATCTGATGTATTATATTGATTGATTTCTATATGTTGAACCATCCTTGCACCCAGAAATATATCCAATTTTATCTTGGTAAATACTGTTTTCAGTGTTCTGCTGAATTCAGTTTGTTATTGATTTATTGAGAATGTTCGTATCTATATTTAGTAGGAATATAGACTTAAAGTTTTCTTAAAGTTGAATTAAAGTTATCTTCTCTAGTAATGTCCTTTTTCTGGTTTGGTATCAGGATAATCCTGGCTTCATAAAATTAGTTTGGGTGTTCCTCCTCTTCAATTTTTGGAAAAGTTTGAAAAAGAGTAATAGCAATTCTTCTTTAAATATGTGGCAATATTCATCCATGAAACCATCTGGTCCCAGGCTTTTCTTATTTGGAGATTTCTCATTACTGATTCAAATTTCTTTATTAGTAATTGGTCTATTCAAAATTTCTATTTCTGTCTGATTTAGTCTTGGTATGTTGTATGTTAAGATTTTTTACATTTATTCTAGGTTGTGCAGTTTTTTGGCCTATAGTTGTTCTGTTATTCATAGCAGCTTGTTACAATTCTTTGTATTTCTGTGGTAACAGTTGTAATGTCTTTTTTTTTTTCCACTTATAATTTTGTTGATTTGAGTCCTGTCACTTTTCTTGTGGTTAGTCTAATGGTTTGTCAATTTTATTTATGTTTTCAATGACCAACTATTTGGTTAAATTTCCTATTGTTTTTCTGTTCTTTATTTCATTTATTTCTGCTCTGATCTTTATTATTTCCTTTCTTCTGAGATATTTGGGCTCAGTTTGTTCTTCTTTCTGTAATTCCTTAAAGGGTAGGGTTGTATTATTTACTTAGGATTTTTTTTGCCTTTTAATGTAGGTGTTTAGTGCTATGAAGTTCCCTCCTAGAATTAATTTCCCAAACAGGCTATGTGGTTATGAAGAGCCGGGAGCTAGCCTCAGCTGTGGCCATGAATTAATTCCCCAGGCTAAGTGTAGCAGTGGCTCCATGCCCAACACTGGCTTTGCTCTGGGGGCAATTAGCTCTATTTATCCACATCTCAGTGTAAGTACTGCTGGGCCACACAGCTTCAAGATATGTTCACCAGTTTTTAGTCACATGGGCCTAGGAACCACATTGGTTGAGGCTGTGCCTCACCTTCTTGTCTGGGCTTAGCCTATCCAGGGTCAAAGGCCATCAAAACTCCTTGTTTGAGGATATAAATCAGGCCAATCTGCAACCTACTGAGTTCCTTGTCAGAGTGGGCCACCAACTTGGTTCTGTAGATGAGCAAAAACCATTCATTAGGACCATTATTTAAACTCTACAGGAATGAACTCTGTCTGTAAAGACTTGTGTGCTGGTTGTTGCAAGCTCCTTGCCCTGCCACAGATTTTTCAGTGGTTGAGCCCCACAGATTCCCCTTTAATATCTATGGGGTAATATAAGATTAGGGAATCCCACAATGCTTAGGGGATGCTGCTGGTACCCCCTGAGTTTTCTTTTCCCACTGAAGGAACTAGAGGGCTCAGGAGAGTTAATAAACAAAACATGTTAAATAAGAAGGATAATAGAAAAAAATAATTAAATTGAAACATAAAAATAAAGAAAATCTATTAAACAAATAACTGGTTTCCAATTTAAAAAAAATGATAATAAAACAGGAGCAAAATTAAGAAAGGTAAATACAGAGAAGACACAAATGACCATATCAGGGATAAAAAAGTGTTTGTCACTACCAATCCAAAAACATCAAATGGGACATAACAGAATACTATAAGTAACTTTATGTTCAGAAAGTCCATGAATTTGGAGAAATGAACCACTTCTTTGTAAACTACAAACTGTAAAAACCCAACTAAAATGGAGAGCTAATCTAAATAATTCTGTGATCATTAAGTAAATTGAAAACATAATTTAATCCCCCAATAAAATATTTAGGAGAAATATTTTTGCTTTTGAACCTAACAAACTCATAGAAAATTAACAATTTTACAATACCCCCCATGAAACAAGAGAAAACACTTCTCACTTCATTTTTAAAGCCAATGTTACCCAGATAGCAAAATCAAACAAAGATTGAACAAAAATAAAATCTACTTGTAGGTACTTGTCTTGAACTTACATACAAAAGGCATCAACCAAACATTAGTCAATTGAATTTAACAATAATGAATAAATTATGCAATATGATCAAGTAGGATTTACTTCAGGTACCAAAAGCTAATCCAACATTCAAAATTCAATCAATGTAATCCACTGTATCAATAGGATAAAAAACATCATATGATCATATCAATTGACACAAATAAGTCTTTGACAAAACTCAACACCCATTCATGCAGTAACAGGGAGAAACTCCTAGCAATCTAGAAACAGAGGGGAAATACCTTAAGCAAAGAAGAATATTGACAAAAATTTACAGATAACTATATATATATGTATGTATATATATACACAGATAATAATTTATATATAATAAAGGTAAAAATATATAAGTATATATATATAATTTCACACATATGTATACACACACACATCATAAGGTAAAAGATCTAATGCCTTCTTCCTAAGATGAAGAACAGGTAAGAATGTCTCATCTAACCTGTTTTATTCATGTAATGCTGAAAGTTCTAAGTCCAAGCTTCTGCAAAATGAAGGGGTGGGGGGAAGAAAGACACCTACCTCATACTATCTAAAAAATTAACTCAAAATGCTTCAATGAAATAAATGTTAGATATAAAATAATAAAACTTTTAAAACAAAAAAAAATTCCATGGCTGAAAGTCTTTTCTATAAGTAAAGTTTTACTGAGCCAAAACGTTATTTATAGAAAGGAAGATTGGACTTTGGGTATCAAGTCAAAACCACCAGCAGCATGGCCAGGAGGAAAGACAGCATGTACATCATCTAGGAGTTGGCAAGCATTTTTATACATCAAGTGGATAAAGCGGGGAGAAAGATGCAGGCTGTATGAAAGAACTTTCAGAAGTGGGATAAGTTGAAAAAGGCCAATTCTGCTGTAGGCACAGGGTCCAAAAAAAGGAAGTGTCCACTCCTGTGGATTGGTTGTAGGCTGCAATCCAAAAAGCTCATGTGTAAACAAGAAGTGGAGGTTCCTGGAGTTTGATGACTAAAATAATTTACAAAATTGTCACCTGGAAATTAATCCCCGATTCCCACAGATATCCACAAAAATGTGAGCAGTGTTATGTTGTCTGGCCAGCTGCCATTAACAAAGGGTTTTGCCTCTTTCTCTCCCTGGCTACTGTGATTTAATTTACAATAAGATATTTCTCCTTGTCAAACTCATAGAAGAAAACATAGGTGTAAAATTGTGACTTTGGATAAGACAATGGTTTCTTAAGATGTGTTCCAAAAAACACAACAATAAAAGACCAAGCAAAGTGAGCATGATCAGAATTAAAAACTTTTTTACTTCAAAGGACACTAAAAAATAAAGATATAACCTAAATATTGAGAGAAAATTGTTTGCAAATTGTGTATCTGTTAAGGCACTTGTATCTAAAATATATAAAGGAAAAATTCTACTCAATAGCAGACAATGACCAAATTTTTAAAAAAATGAGCAAATTATCTGAATAGATATCTCTTCAAAGAATATACACAAATAGTCAATAACCACATGAAAACATGGTCAACATATTTTCCATGTCAATATCCTGTCTTTTTATTATATTGTAGTTTGAAATGTTTGTGGGGAATTGGGTAAAGGGTACACAGGGTCATTTATATTATTTCTTATTACTTCATGTCAACCTACAATTATCTCAAAATAAAAGGTTTCATTAAAAGTTTGTGATAGTTGTAGAGAGGCCATTGTACTGCTTGTGCAGTTACTTCTTTTTTTTTAAATTTTATTTTAATCATTGTTCAAGTACAGTTTTCTCCCCTTTACTCCCAATCAAGCCCACCTACTCCTCCCTCCCAACTTCCCTCCCATTACCACCCTCCCCCTAGTTTTTGTCCATGTGTCTTTTAACTTTGCTCATGTAAACCCTTCCCCTTTTCCCCTGAAACTCCCTCTTCTCTCTCCTCCGGTCACTCTCCACCTGTCCTCTATTTCAGTGTCTTTGTATTTTGCTTGTTTCTTTGTTTTGTTGTTTAGGTTCCTGTTAAAGGTGAGATCATATGGTATTTATCTTTCACTGCCTGGCTTATTTCGCTTAGCATAATGCTTTCCAGTTGCATCCATGATGTTGCAAAGGGTAGGAGCTCCTTCTTTCTTTCTGCTGCATAGAATTCCATTGTGTAAATATACCATAGTTTTTTGATCCATTCATTTACTGATAGGCATCTAGGTTGCTTCTAGCACTTCGCTATTGTAAATTGTGCTGCTATGAACATTGGGGTGCAAAGGTTCTTTTGGATTGGTCACTTCTTTTCTAGACTTGGAACTACCACATATTTAGCTGTGACAGCTCAAAAATTTACTTTATCATTTTAGGCTTCAGCTTCCCCAAGGAAAAGGAAAGGATTTAGATTAGTTGTATGGCTTCCAGGCTAGTTGGTAGTTAGCAATTATTTTACACAGCTATACATTTTACAGACCACCCCTCTTTATTGTTATCACTATATAAAGATCACTGTTGCAGATTTTAATATTAAAAAAAATTTCTGTTTGTTTCTGCTTCTATTAATCACATAACAATGAGAGTGAATTTCATGAAAATATTCATTTATTCTATGAACCATGTTTGCAGCTCTATTTCCAGGGACTTTCATGCGATTCTTCAGCTCTACAGGATCCACAGCTAATGGTTTGCAAATTTTAAAAGATAGGATAAAAAACCTCAAAGGTCTTTTTCAGGCCTAGGATTCCAAGGTAGAGATTTAGATATTTAAACTGTACAAATTTATGAGTTTTGACTTACCACCTACTACAGAGTTTTCATATGAATCATGTTTTTCAATATGTGAAAGTGCTGTTTCAAATTTCATTCAAATCATAACCAGTAAGTTATGAAGCACAAATAGACTATTATAAGAAAGATTTGTCATCACTCAGGTCTCATTAAAGGGAAACAAATAGGCATGGGCACAGCCTCAGCTCCCAAGTCCTTCATATTTTAAAGACAAAGTAGGGGAAAGTTCCTGTTTACATTTTATTCTAAGTACACAGTGCTGTAGACATTAGCACTTGCTTCATGTATTTAATCCTTAAAACAATCCTTACAATTAGACATTATTTCAATTTTGAAGACCCTAACACTGATGCTTGGTGACCTCGTGTAATTGGCCCAGACAAGTACCAGACCTTGCATTTGGCTTTAATTATGTCTAATTTTAAAGCCCACCTACTTTGTTGTGAACTGTGGCATTCCATAGGAAGTTAGAAAGATTTAAGAAAGAATTAATGCCTCAAAAAAGAAAAAAAATGTACAGTTTCAGCAAAGGCACATGTCCCAACAAGATTATTTTACTGTCATGTATCCTGTCTTCCAGCTCTGAGCAAAACTATTTTTTATAGCTACATTTCCACTCAGCATGATCCTCTGACAAATAGCACTAAAGTTGAATTCAGGTGACAAAATAACTAGGAAATACATTTTAATTAATCCTATCTTTACTCCCAAAAAAGAACCGAAGGAAGGAAGGGAAGAGAAAGGAAGGCAGGGAGGGAGTGAAGGAGGAAACAATTATCCAAGTAATCATTTCTTAGTAACAACTACATTTGTCAATATTTCCTTCTAATTATGTTTTGCTGAATTGCCACAGAAATGTAGGATGAAATATCTATCTTGTCTCTTGTTACAATATAGTTATGTTAGATATAATAAATTATGTTAGTTATATTAAACTTCAAAATGCAGTGTAATGAATGTGGCTA
This sequence comes from Tonatia bakeri, assembly GCA_004024845.1. NCBI lineage: Eukaryota > Metazoa > Chordata > Mammalia > Chiroptera > Phyllostomidae > Tonatia > Tonatia bakeri. The sequence goes on from PVIA01003128.1 coordinate 50,348, forward strand.
ATCTCTTTGAATCTGAATCAAGAGGTTCAGTAAGCATTTGTTTACTTTAAAATAAAATATGTCTGCCTTTGATCCTAACACATACAGTCCAATGCAATACTGTTTGGTTAATTTTTTATGGTTTCTATTTGAGGCAAAATAGGTAAATGGCTGGGAAAGTTCCTTGGCAAGTAGAATGGGAAAACTGAGACAAATAGCTGATTCAGACTGGCCTCTTCCAGCACCTGCACTCACCTTCCTCCTTCTCCTTTGCACCATCACTCCTTTAATCATTTAGTGCTTGGGGTTCTGGTCAGCATCAGATAATTTTAGAAACAAAGCCTTGGGTCTATTGACCAAAGAGATTTTGGTCAAACTAGACATAACATCTAGGCTTCAGTTAGGTTTCAATTCCAAGTCCCCAAAGCAGCAAAACCAGAAAAGTGAAATCGTGGCTAACATCAGGACCA
>PVIA01003128.1:50896-182863 GCA_004024845.1 Tonatia bakeri
ACCAGCCCCCCCCCCACCCTGAACTCTGGCTTCTTTCCTTAGGTGTGTTTCCTTTGTTTTTTTTCTCCTACATTCCAAGGGCCCTTCTTTTGCCTCTACAACTTCTTTCCTGAGTTTGTGCAGCCCAGCTGGCTCACTTCTACCTCTGTGATTTTCTAAATAAACTTTTTCCTTCACAAGAAATCTTGGCTCTAAATTCTTTCCTAACTGAACTCAAGGACCAAGGTCTAACTCTGTAGCCAGTCTGTCAGGCTGATTTAACCATTTGTCCACTCGACACTATTGGAAGGTGATACTCGATAATAATAACTGACATTGATTGTTATTTTGTCCTAAAGCACTTTACTTACAATAAAACTTACAACAACCTAGGAAGAAAATACTATTGTTATCATCCCTATTTGACTAATGAAGGGGTTGGTTGCACAGAGAAGTTAAGAAACCTGCCTTATATGGTATGTAAAATTATTTGACCCCAAACAATTAGGCTTCAGAGTCTGCAAATTTAGTCACTAGCTAGCCCAAATATTTTGAAGGAAGGTTACTGTCTCCTGACTTCACTATTCTCCATAGCTTTTCTGCCATGTCACAGGACTGGCCCGGATGCTTGATAAGAAAAAAAAGAGAGAGAATGAAAGAGAGAGGCATATTTCCACTGCAGTAGCAGGAAAAAGCTAATGTAGTTTCAAATAAGGGGTTTCTCTTCTCTGTCAGGCAAAAGAACCTAACACTAGTCTTAGGTCCAAAATATCTGTGCCCAATATCTTATGTGTAGAGCATAGTAGGCTACATGGTCTTTTTCTAAATTGTTCTAATTAGTCCCTTATTATTCAAGCCCAAGGACAGAGAATCCTTGGATTAAAGCAGAAGTACCCAGGGAACAGAAAAGGTCATGCAGCTGGTGAAATCAATTCTTTACCTATTTTGAAGTGAGGGTACATGGCTATTTTCAAATATAGTTTGACAATCTAAAATTCATGTACAGGAAGGCAATGATTCATCCCTTCCTTCGGAACTCCTTCTAAGCCCTTGAAAACAGAAAGGATAGAAAATGGGGTTAAACAGAATCATTTGGAATGGCACTATATACATTGTTTTTCAATAAAATGATGGTAAAATATATTTCTAAGGAAATATATAAAATATATGAATGTATCAAATCTATTTGAAAAGGAATCTTTTAAAGTTACAAAATACATTGATTTGTTTGTCTTTGCCACTCGTGCTTAGAAGTAGTACAAATGACTTGCTATCTTGTGTGAGGAAGACAGAACAATTGGGAGTTATCACAAACTTAAGTGATATCCTTTCTCATAAATAACTGGGGACCAAGGATGGGAAAGAGAATTATCTGCTAAATTGACATGGTTTACATACATTTCTTTCTATCCTCAAACAGTATTCTGAGGTATTATGATGCCTTACACAGATGAGGAAAGCAAGATTCCAAGATGTTAGTAAACTGGTCCATGCAGGAAAAAAACATGGTTTTCTCCCTGCCCCTCATTCATCAGCACTGTGAAGCCTCCTGACATGGGCTGCTTCACTGTACAACAGGAAAAAGCAGAGAAACAATAACATTAACATGTTTTTCTTTATTTTTCTTATGTAAAAAAATTGTTGTTGTTCAGTTATAATTGTCCTGCCTTTTTTCCCCTTACCCCATCCCTGTCCTCCCCACTCCCACAGTCACTCCCCACCCACTGTCCATGCCCATAAGTCCTCTATTTGTGTTCCATTGCTTGTCCCTTCCCCCTCCTTTCTCTCATTATCCCACTCCACCTGCCTCTGGTCACCATCAGTTTGTTCTTTATTTCCATGCCTCTGGTTCTAGTTTGCTCTTTGTTTTGTTGAGTAGGCTTCACTTATAGGTGAGATCATATGGCATTTCTCTTTTACTGCCTGGTTTATTTCACTTACCATAATGCTCTCCAATTCCATCCATGCTATAGTGAAGGGTAGGAGTTCCTTCTTTTTTTTTTCTGCGATATAGTATCCCATTGTGTAAATGTACCACAGTTTTTTGATCTACTCATTTACTGATGGGCATGGAGTCTATTTCCAGCACTTGGCAATTGTAAATAATGCTGCTATGAACAGTGGGGTGCACAGGTTCTTTTGAATTGCTGATTAAAGATTCTTAGGGTATAGTCCCAGCAGTGGGATTGCTAGACTGAAAGGCAGTTTCCATCTTTAGTTTTTTGAGGAAATTCCATACTGTTTTCCACAGTGGCTGCACCAGTCTGCATTCCCACCAACAGTGCACTAGGGTTCCCTTTTCTCCACAACCCTGCCAGCACTTGTTGTTTGTTGATTTATTTATGATGGCCATTCTGACTGATGTGAGGTGGTATCTCATTGTGATTTTAATTTGCATCTCTCTAATTGCTGGTGATGCTGAGCATCCTTTCATATGTCTCTGGGCCCTCTGTATGTCCTCCTTGGAGATCTGTCTGTTCAGGTCTTTTGCCAGTTTTTTAATTGAATTGCTTGTCTTCTTGGTGTGGAGTCGTGTGAGGTCTTTTTATATTTTGGAAATCAAATCCTTGTCCTAGGTATCATTGGGAAATATGTTTTCCCATGCAGTTGGTTCCCTTTTCATTTTGTTGATGTTTTCTTTAGCTGTGTAGAAGCTTTTTAGTTTGATATAGTCCCATTTGTTTATTCTTTTCTTTATATCCCTTGCCCTAGGGGTGTTTTGGTGAAAATATTGCTTAGTGGGATATGTGAAATTTTCCTGCCTATGTTTTCTTCTAGGATTTTTATGTTGTCATGTCTTATATTTAAGTCTTTTATTCATTTTTCAACTTAAAGCCTTAAGTAAAAGCATTTTTTTAAGTAAAAGCATTTTTACTTAAAGTCTTGAGGATATCATTCAGATATTAGTCCATGAGTTTATTTAAAGATATATATTGGGTATAAGATTGTTTTTCAGATATACTTTGTTATATCTTTCCCAGATATAACAGTGAATGGGATGTGAACAAAATTGAACAAATAATTAAATGAAGTATTAGGGGATTTTATAGGAAGGACACCAAATTGTGGGAGATCAGGGAAAGACTCCTAGGGGCAGTAACAGGTCTGTCAATTCCTATTTATTCAGTAGATAGTAGCTAGTTGGGGTCATGGAAGCCATTGATGTCAATATGGGAAAGCAAGTGAGTCTGAATTACAGGCAAGTTTGGAATGACTGGAGGATTGCAGCCCACATGAAAAATTTAAGAAAGGTCAGTATGATTCAGCATTAAGGCAACAGAGCAGTTAAAATAACTGAGGCTGGAAGGGTTGGTAGGTGGCAGGTTATTTTAAAACCATGTTAAGAAATTTAGACATTACTCTGAAAAAAATGGAAGATACTGAGCAATATTCTAATGAGAAGGAACATACTGGTAAGTAGCAGTATAGAAATGATTTTATTGGAATAAAGCTGGAAATAGCTTAAAGTTTATTTAGTTATTGGAACTGAAGAGCATTGTGCTAAGTGAAATAAGCCAGTGAAAGACAAATACCATGTGATCTCCCCTATAAGTGGAACCAAATCAACAAAGCAAGCAAGCAAGCAAAATATAACTGGAGACATTGAAATAAAGAACAAACTGACAGTAACCAGAGGGGAGGTGGGAGGGAATAATGGGGGGAGAAAGGGGAAGAGATTTTCGAAACAACTATAAAGGATACAGGGACAAAACCAAGGGGCATGTGGAATCAAGGGAGGGAGGTAAGGATGGCTGGGGTGGGAGGAAGTGGTGGGAGGAAAAAGCAGACAACTGTACTTGAATGATAAAATAAATAGAAAAAAGAGTTTAGTTATTTAGATATGAAAAGATAATGGCTTGCACAAGTATGGTAGTAATGGATTCCGAGAGAACTGAAGACATCAAAACATGTTTTGAGGGTAAAGTGCACAGAACTTGGTGATTAATGGGACTTAGAATGTAAATGAGAAGGAACATTAAAAAATGGTGTTCAGCAGGCTGACAGTGACCAGAGGGAAGAGGGGAGGGGATTATGGAGGAAAAGGGTGAAGGATTTGCAGGAATAATTATAAAGGACACTTGGACAATAACAAGGTGGGTAGAGACAAGGGAGGGAGATGGAGAGAGCTGAGGGGGTGGGGAAGGGTGGGGGGAAGGCAGAAAACTGTACTTGAACAACAATAAAAAATGTTTATAAAAATGATGTTCAGGTTTCTGGCTTGAACAACTGGATAAGTTATGGAATCATTCACTGAGAAGGAACTACTTGAAAACAAGTTCCTTTGGAAGAGAACAGTCCTAATGACTACAGGTTGGGTCTGTTAAATAATTATCTTTAACTCAGGAGAGGGGCCAAAGTAGAAAACAGACATTTGGGAATCCCCACATAAGGATGACAGTAATTTTGTCTTCTGTACTGAGTCAATATAACAGTAAAGTTAGAGGATCAAAGTAGGGATTAAAATGTCACTTAAACTTTCCTGTAATGCATGACATACTTAAGACAAAAAAATTCCTAGAGTCTCTTTTTCTTTCCTTAATGGGAATTCAAGATTTAAAAGATTACTTGGGCCTGGGCTGGTATAGTTCAGTGGATTGAGCATGGGCTGCAAACCAAAAAGTTACCAGTTCAGTTTCTAGTGAGGGCACATGCCTGGGTTGTGGGCCAGGTCTCCAGTGGGGGGCGCATGAGAGGCAACCACACATTGATATTTCTCTCCTCTTTCTCCCTCTCTTCCTCTCTCTCTAAAGATAAATAAATAAAATCTTAAAAAATGATTTAAAAGATTACTTGGCAAAGATAATGCAGATTTAGAATGTCAAGATAGTCACCAGAAAAATAAAGATAGGCTCACAATGTGTGTACATACATGTGCTGGGGGTGGTTTTTGTAGATAAATAGATGAGTAGAATTAACTTCAAAAGATAACAAAGGAGTCATTGAATCAGCTCATGTTATCTATCCTGGAGTACTGCTATATATGTTTTTATATTCAAATATATATATTTTTATGCACATAAGTATGTTACACTTGGATATAATTTACATACAATAAAATTCACCATATTAAAGTGTTCAATTCATTCATTTTTAGCATATTACCATTGTGAAACCATCAGCATTCTCTAATTTTAGAACATTTTAATCAGACAAAAAATAAAAACAAAAACCTTGTACCTATTAGCAGTCAATCTTCATTCACCCCTCCCCTCAGACCCTAAAAACCATTAAACTATCTTTATATGGATTAGCCTATTCTGGACATTTTATATAACTGAAATAATATATGCATTTTATTTGTGATGGACTTCTTTAATTAGCTTAATTATCAGTACTTCATTTTTTTATTGACAAAGAATAATTAGTGTATGGATATACCACATTTGTTTGTCAGTAAATGAATATATAAATTGTTCCCGTGATTTGACTATCATGCATAAAGCTGCTGTGAGTCTTTTTGTAAAATAGTTATGTGGAAATTTTATCTTGGTATATACATAGTGATGGGATTGTTGGGTCATAAGGGAACAAACTCCAGGTTAAACACTTACAGGAAATGTCAAAGGTTTTTCTAAGTAGCTGCACCATTTCTTATGCCATTAACAATGTGAGATGACCCTCATTACACGTTGATTTCATGCTGTTAGGCCTGTCAAACTACCTAGTCACGATGCATATATAATTAATCCACTGCCTTTTAAAAATGTTCAAGGTGCAACTGTCTTCTAGGATACTTTGACTAGAGGTAATAGGGCTGTGGAATCCAGGGTGTCATACTACTTTCCTAATTTAAAATAACCACAGAAAACTGTCTTTTATTTTATCCAATTTAAAAAGAAGTTCTGTGGAAACTTTTTGAGAAATAAGGCTAATAGTAATATTTATAATGCAATGACAACAAAAATAATTGATTAATTTCCCTTTTTTCCTTTCCTTTTATAAATTTTTTGTTTATATCTATGTTTTAACAATGAGAACGTTTTCAGACATAAATTAGTGCAGAATTTGAAGTAAAAATGTGTTAGTGCATAATTCTATTTCCTATGTTCTAAATCTGTTGTGAAAGATGAATGGAAGCTGCTTTAGCAACAGCTGTTAAAATGATAAAGGATATAATGGAAGTGTTCTAATTGCAGACCTTGGTGTGCCTTGAAAGATAACCCCAATTATATCACGCTGTTAGAGCTATGAAACTACCCACTCACTACTGGTTACTGACACCTACTGACCAATTTATTGGAAAAGCCTTGAATGAAAACAAAACACAATAAAGAAAATGTACTTTTAGAGGAGGAATCAATTTTCCTTTAATCTTCTGCATTCTTGCAGCTGGTCTAAAATTCAAATTGACGTGAGAAAATTAATAACAGCAGATAACAAAATTTAATTATACATGTATGTGAGGGATCTCCACATACATGAAACAAGAAAGAAAGCTAAAATGAGGTATATGTAACATTCTGAGATTAAGTACCCAAGGCTTCAGAAGGGAGGAAGGTCACTGGTTGACTGATAAGAAGAGCAGATGTTCAGTTTAAAAGTTTGCTCTGCCTTCCCTGGCCAGCATGTCTCATTGGTTGCCCCATAAACCAAAAGGGTGCCGGTTTGATGCCAGATCAGCGCACATGCCTGGGTTTCAGGTTCAGTCCCCTATTGGGGTGCTTACAAGAGGTGACCAATTGATGTTTCTCTCCTACATCGACATCGATGTTTCTCTTCCCCTCTCTCTTCTTTTCTTTCCTTTTCTCTAAAATCAATAAGCATGTCCTTGGGTGAGGATAAAAAAGTTATACTGTCTTATAAATAAGTCTTAAAAAGTCATCTCTGTTAATAAGTTTTATCATAAGCAAGGTCCCCAGTGAGATTCTTTTGATATTATAGAGATGGGCAGATGTGTCTCCTAAACCTGAGGGGTCTCAACTACCTTCAGCTCAAAGTAATCCACATGACAAAGTAGTATATCTTTGGAGGCCTGTTCTGAATTTCATATCCTTATGGAGAAAACACCACTGGAAAAAATATGGCAATGAATTTGATTTCATCAGTAAATGCATGTAATTAATATTATTAGTTATTGCTTATTCTTTTATCAATTTTTAAATTCTTTTTTAAAGATACATAAAGACATTCTGCTGTCAACCATATTTTTCTTACTTTTGTTTTATCTTAAAATGTGCTTCCTCTTGAAATATATACAATGCTGCACTATTTTGTGCTTAATATTGTTAGTTTCTCCCTTTTATTTGTTTATTTGTTATACTTTGGTACAAGCAACTTTAATGAATTTTTACAAAGTAGAAAACATTCTTATTTTGTACAAATGTGGTTAATCAGTTTATTTCAAAATCCAAACTAATGCTATTAGTTTAAAAATTGAATTACTAATTTACATGCCATTTAACTTCCAATAGCATTCTGAAGCTAATTTAACTTTAAATTTACCTTTAAGTCTTTAAGAAAATAAGATTAGCCAAAATACAATTGCAGGTCATATGGCTGTTTCAGGTCTTTCCATTCCTGATGTGGCACTTTATTTCAAATGAGCTTGTCTACTTAGCTCAGTTTGAAATTGTTTTGTTGAACAACACTTGCATTCTTAAAATTTGTTGAACAATTTAGCTCTTCTTTTTAACAATTTGCAATTTTTCTTTCTTTGTTTACTTCTCAAAATGTATTTTCTTAATGTCAACTCTTGTATTACCTTAATGAGTTAAAAATCTGAAGTTGACCAACTTTTTCTATTTGTCAAAGTTTGAGAATGTACACCGTGATTTTGATGTCCTTGGGCTGATGTTTTCGGAATGCACACTTGGAGATGCTGTTCCCCTAATGCTTTGCTTGCTTATTTTTATCCCAAGGAAGACCAAGTGTAGTGCTGAGTATGTACCCATCTTGCCCTTTGTCTTCAGTGTTTGGGCAGGTGGGCCTGTCAAAGCTTGTCACAAGGCAGGATTTCAATCAATAGTTGCTACATGAATGATTGTCAAAATCCATGTAAGACATACTTACATGGTCCCAAAGATACTGTTAAGAGTTTCTAATTATCTTACTATATATCATGTCCATGCAACCCCAAACATTCCAGATACAAAATAATAGAAAAATACCTAGAAAAAATTGTAAAATAAGCATGATGAGTTTATATAAAGTACAAAACTTTGCTGTAGAACACAAAGGATGTAAAGAAATTAAAAATCAATCATATTCCTTAATAAATTTTCTTCATAGCAATATTTGCATTCTTGTCAAGTGACAGGTATGGTGCAGTTCTAATTACAATCAGTAAGTGACTGAAGAGAAGCTCTGGAAAGTTTGCTTTTATATTCATCTGCAATTATCTTTAGGAAGATTATTTGCCTGTGAGATACCCTAATTGGAGCTTTTCCTCTTACCTGCTTCTCTGAGTCACTGTTGTAAAGCCATATCATGGAAGTCACTTTCCCTGAGGGGGTAAAGTATTATGTCCAAGTATTTCCAAGCTGTTTGGCATGAATCAAGCACTCCAGATTCTTGTTTCCTGGACTCTCTGAGGGACCTCCTTATAATAGAAAAATTAACAGGGGATAAGTTAATTTAAATTATGTACTACACACAGGAACCACACAAATATGTGAGGTACAAAAGGCATCCTGATGATTGAGGTTTATTACCATCCTGAGCTAAGAAAAAAGGTAGGGTTCTGGAGCTTCAGTTGGAGGAAGGCAAGTCACAGGAAGGTAAGAATATAAGTTTGGTGAATAGAGATGGCCTGCCAAGCAGATGAGTCTTTTCGTGAAAAAAACTATATATCACTGAGAATAGCTTCCTCCTGGTATAGGTCCAGTTGGTATATTTCTTTTAACACATGGGTAATTTTTACTCTGTCCTCAGAGCTTCTCTGGTGCTTACCTTTTCTCAAAATAATCAGATCAAAGTAATTATTATATTGAAGGGGCATATTTTTGAGTGGCACATCCTGCTATGCTACCCTTTGCTCTCTGATCTAAAGCTTCAACCAAACCTTTGTAACAAATTGTAACAAATATACCACTTGAGTGGGAGACATGGACTTTAAGGGAAGCTATACATGTATATAGGGAAGAGGTACATGTGAAACTTCTGTATCTTCCCTTCAATTTTGATGTAAAATTTAAAAGTATCTGAATTAAGAATAATAATTCAGTAATTATAAAGTTATTTTCCATAGAATATATTATAACATGAAAAATAAAATTAAAATGCTACCCAAATTATTCAGTACTAAAATTTATGTATTGAAACTATATTGAGAAGAAATACTTTAAAATGGTATTTGTTATTACCTCTGGGAAGTGGGATTAAGAGTGTATTTTCATTCTCTCCAATTAAAATATACAGTTTCAATATGAGAAAATCTATTTTTGAAGTCCCCACTGCATTCTCTCTCCATCCAACTTTTTTCCATGGTACTCATAATGAATCTCTGATGTGATTTCCTATGCTGTTTTTCTTTCCTGACACTTGCCCTTTCTCTGGTGCAAAATTCCTGCTCCCTTCTTCCCTGAAAAAGGAAAAAGAATCCCAGAGTTAGTAGTTAAAATGTTTAAAGCAGATTTTAGTCAGAGATATTGCATCTGGCTGGTGTGGCTCAGTGGATTGAATGACAACCTGTGAACCAAAGTGTCACTGGTTCTATTCCCAATCAGGACCCATGCCTGGGTTGCAGGCCAGATCCCTACTAGGGTGTGTGAAAGAGACAACCATACATTGATGTTTCTCTCCCTGTCTTTCTCCCTCCCTTCCCCCTCTCTAAAAATAAATAAAATCTTAAAAAAAAAGAAATATTGCAATAATCTCAGTATAGAACTGGACTCAATTCCAAATACACTTCTATGGAGAAGTTGAGACTTATAGACCAAAACAGAGTGAGGGGTTTTTACATGGGTTGATATGGGTATGAAACAAGTGACTGATCTCATTCCTTTTTATATTGAGTCATGAACACATGTGACACAGTGATGACATGTTTTGTTATTTTGATTGTGAATCATCTTCCTGTGAAATTGGCAAAAGTTGCATTTTTGCATTCCTTACCAGCATGGTTGGTGTCGTCCGTGCTGCAGATGTGGACAGTGGGTGTACATCCCTGTGTGTACGCATGTGTACACATCATGCAGCAGATGTGATTGCTGCTGTTGGGCAGCAAAGCTTAAAGTATAATAAAAGTTGGCTCAAAATGACCTGTGTCTTGGCAAGTCAGGGCAGCAGGAGGGTCCCTGAGAGCTCCTCTTCTGGGAGCATGGAAGAGACCACTGATGCTGCCACATGCCTAGAATTTGTGTGGACAGCCAGGCATAGTGCCTGAGCCCACTGCGGTGGCCATTGTGGGCATCTCTGGGGTAAGGTGCCCATCCCTGGGGGCCCGCCTTTTGTGAGATCACCTGACTCACATTTGAGTGTCCTGCAATATGTAGGAGCTGATAGAAACTGATTCCTCTTTGGAAACTTTAAAACCAATTTTCTTGGCTTCAGATACAACCAGTGAATAACTAAGTTGCATTCCAAACAGTCTCTGTTGGGACCATAGACCCCTGGAGGGGTTGCAGGAGAAAGCAAAACCAGGCAGCCCCTCATCCAGGAAGGGGATAGCTGGGGTCCTACAAGCACATCTTTGTAGATTTTGTTTCCCTAGAAAATGGATTCATATTTCACTCTAAGTAAAGATAGGCAGTTTACATTGAAATATACTTATGTGTTTTGTTTTGTTTTTTAAACTATGTGCAATGCACAGAAAGCATTGTCTGCACTGGTTCTGCCCTGTTACTAGAACCCGTCACAGCCCTGAATCCCACATGCCAGACTGGAGGATTACGATGGATTCCCATGGTGATCTCCATCTTGTATGTCTGAGTGTTGACTTAAAGATAACTGCTGTAAAATAAATGTTTTCACTGCAAAAAAGAAAAAGAAAAGAAATTACTAAAATAACACATCAAGGGTAAGGGGGATGGATTCTGGCTAAACTGATTTGACAGAATAGCAGTGACAAGCTGATAGATACACTGATTTGCAGTTTGATTATTTCTGGTAATGGCATAAGTATCAGTATTACAGTCATGGTTATCACTTGAAGCAGAGCATGAGAGCTTCTAGCTACAACTCAGGGACTTCCTGAGATAATCCAAACAAGTGTCTTAGTCAGGTTTTATCTCAATGGCACTGAGTAAAGAAGGTAAAGCACACAGTGGAAACATTGGAGAGTTGTAGCCATGTACTAGAGGAGACTAGAATTAAAGATCCACAAGGATCCATTATAGTTTTCCATTCAAACATAAAATTTCTCTCTACAGTCACCACCAATCCTTCTTTTGATTCTGTTTACATGGTAAGTGTAATCCCATCAGATTTGGCCTGGTTATTTACATAAATGCAGGAAGAATGGTAATTAACCACATTGGCCATTTTCAATTTTCTTTGTTGAAACTTTTCACCATCAGGTGGTTATTTTTGGAGGTCTCTGAATTCCTTGAGAGATTTTGATCAGGGTTGTGTAGACAGAGGGGTGAAGGGGGGATGTGAAGGATTGAAGGTGCTGAATGGAAGATTGAAGGTGGAAACAGAAAGAAGTAGAGGTGTTGGAAATAGACCTCAGAGGAGCCAGTTTGCAGAGACCTTAAGTTTTCCAGAGACCACTAATATTTCATAGTATTGTTCGTAAAATTATTATCAGCAAAGAAGAAAGCAGACATACTGACCGGTATGGCTCAGTTCATTGGAGCATTTTCCTGTAAACCTAAAGTTCATGGGTTTGATTCCTGGTCAGGACACATACCCAGGAAGCAGGTTTGGTCCATGGTCAGACCGTGTGCAGAAGGAAACTAATCAATGTTTCTCTCACACTGATATCTCTCTCTCTTTCTCTCTCTCTCTCTCTCTCTCCCCCTCCCTCCCTCCCTCTCTCCCTTTCTCCCTTCCTCCCTCCCCCTCCCCTCTCTCCTCTCTCTATGGAATAATAAATAAATAAATTTATGAAAAGCATATAGAGGTTGTAGAATTGAATATATAGTCAACAAGGGTTTGAGAATACTATAAGAATACTATAACTAATAGTATCAGAATCATTCTTAACTAACTTGGGATTCCAAACTAGCTACTTTTTCTTTCAGGTAGAGAAGCTTAAGACTTTAACCCAGCCCATTGATCTGGGGCTTTAATGCAGATCCCAGCATATACTAAGAATTTTATGATTTAAATTTGTCCTTCTGTGTATTAACTGGCTGCCATTTAATCTATTGACTCAGGCATTGAACCAACCAATAAGTCTCCAATCAATCAGCTGGAAGTGCACACTTGAGGGCCTGGATGAGAAGTCCCACAGTCCTGTGATGACTGTGATTCTGCCCGAGTCATGGGCACCACAACATGGCCCTACTCCTCCCTGCGACCCCTCCCAGAGATGATTTGTGTCAAAGAAAAAACAGAGCTGGGCAGTAAAATGATAAAATACAGATTTTACTCAGAAATGATTTTAATAGAAGTAACGAAACTTTATATAGTGCTGGGGCCCTATTCCAAATACAACAGGGAGAAGTGGGAACAGGATGGAGTCCAGTGGATGAAAACTTACTGAAAGAAACATTAATAAAAAAGGGACTTCTGGCTAAATCAGTTTAACAGGATTCTTGAAGTCAGGCTACGGTGATCAGATCCAGCTGGGAGATGTGGGGGATGAGAAATTTGATCAGATATACAAAGTGATCAGGTTTTAAGGGTGAGGGTTTTCCTCAAAATGACTTAGCACAGTTTTGATAAAACTGAACTTTTCAGGGGTGGAGAGAGAATGCAAGATTTGGCCTAGTTGTATAGAGGGATCAGAGTATATTACAAGCCTGACTAAAGTTTGGTTGATAAGAAAATTTGTAACCCCCCAATACTGCCTTGCTGGGAATCCCTCTAAGACTCTTCATTGAAAGCTAGGTAAGTAGGAGACCTCCTCCTGCAAGTCTGCACTGGGGCTGTCTTCATCCCTCCCACTCCTGCCCCCATTCTTCTTTTGGAAAACACCAGGCCGGTCAGCAGGTGGTTTGTAACCTGTTAGTCTCTTCTCTTGTGAACATTTGTGGGACTGTATCCCTAGTGAAATATCTAGAACGGAACACACTCAGTGCATGTCTAGTAAAAAATATGGAATGAATGAACATGATGGTACTAAAAGTATAATCATAGCAGTAGTTAATAAAGTATCTTATGAAATTCCTTTTTTGTATAAAGTCTAAAAAACCCCACATGTTTACTGGGGAACATCAAAACTATGTCTTACCTTTACAAGGGTTACTCAAAGATGGGAAAAATTTTAAGCACCATTTTTGGAAACTTTTGTGTTTTTCTGTCTTTTTAGAAATCAAAATAGTAAAAAATCATTTTTTACCATTGCTCCAATCATTTGAAAGTGAAAAATACTTTTTCTGTTTTCCCAACATTTTTTTGAAAATTTACTGTGCATCAAAAATATTTACTACTTTTCTCTAAGTAGATGGAACTATAAATTCAATATGTATATTTTTTCCTGTTAGGAATAAAATCCTTATATCAGACAGCATATAAAGCCACACACCTGCAAATTACTGGTCAGGCCAAACAAGTCTCATCAGCCAGTTTCCATGAAAGCAGACTACCCAGGACTTCCATTTTAGAGATTAGGAATAGAAACCAGAAAAGGGACATGGCTTCAATGTCATTCTGAAAGGTATATTTACGTATCTTGTTCAGGTTATTTCTTGCTATATGACAAACTACCCCTCAGTTCTAGTGCTTTAAAACAACCATTCAGAAATTCAGGTGGAACTTGGCTGCGTAATTCTCCTGGATTTACTGTTGTCAGCTATGATCACAGTGTGTTCACCTGGTGGCTGGGTTCATATGGTTAAAAATGACCACTCACATGGTTAATGCCATGATAGAGGTGGCTAGAAGCTAAGTCCCTCTCTCACTCTTCGTGGAGACTAAAGTTTCCATGTAGTCCTTTAGCTGGGTAGTTCTTACACTAACATTTAAGGACTGTAAGGGAGTATTTTTCAAGAGGCAAGAAGTAGATCCTACCAGTGTTTTAAGGTTTTAATCTAGAAATGATCACAATTCACTTTATATTTTGTTGCTCAAGTTAGTGACAGAGATTACCCTGTGTATTTCTGTTCAAGTGGCTTTTTTCCCCTCATCTTATAAAATTATTGATCATAATTAATCAGGGAAGACACTAATGACTTTGTTATAACTTGATTGCTAGTGAAATACTCTATTTTAAAATAAGGTTATGTTTCCATAAATTGAGCGTTAGGACTTAAACATCTTTTTGATAGTCACAATTCAGCTCATGGCACTGCCCTAACCTGGTTACATCTAAAGGGCTAAGTGATAGAATCCCACAGCCTTAAATTATTGGGGTTGATTAAATGCCTAGAGTGGAATTTTAGGGAACAGATTTATCTTATACACACTGCTGAAGAACCTTAGTATGCTATCCTTGAGGAACATAAAAATGCCCAGCTGGCAGCCTATCTACCATCAATAAACACTGATCCCATGAAGTGTGAGCAATTTTACAGCATGTCAAAAGGCTGACACCACAGGTGTGAGTTGGCAGACATTTTCCCCCAGTTTAACTGAGGTCGATCCCCTATTCTTAGTGGTGTAATTTGTCAGTGACTCTTCCTCAGGTATGTATTTTTAAAAACTCATTTCCTATGGAAGTTGGTTTATGTGTATTAACAGCACATTAACAAACTGTGACTGTAAATGTTGGACAGTGTAAGTTCTGTGAAAATGTGTGGCTGCCAATAGATCAGAAAAATCAGGAATAACATTAATTTTATTTCTAGAAGAGTTACTTTGCATGTACTATAAAAGAGCTTCATAACACAAATTACTAATCCAAAATCAATAACTGCTAAAGGTAACTCCAAATCAAGAAATAGAAGTTGATAATACAATGAGGTATGTCCAGAATATGTACAGCCATGAAGTATGAAAAATAGAGACATTTATTGAAGATACAAAATACAAGAGACATTGTATACAGTATAGTGACACCTCACTCGCCTTCAAAGTAGGCACCTTGGGACCTCACACAGTTCTTCCAATTGCCATCAGCTGCCCTGTTGTATTTTCCTGAATCTCATCAATGTTCTGAAATCTCTTCCCTTTCAAGGATGATTTTAAGGAAGTTTTTTGTCATTAATTTTTCAAACAGATTTTCTATTCCTTGCTCCTTTTCTTCTCCTTTTGATATTCCTATGATGCAAATGTTGTTATGTTTCATGTTGTCCTGTAGCTCCCTTAAATTATCCTCATTCTTTTCAAGTCTTTTATCTTTTTGTTGCACTGACTGGATTTTTTTTTTCCTACTTTGTCTTCCAGCTCACAGATTCGGTCCTCAGCTTTACCTACCCTGCTTTTGATTTCTTATAGTGTATTCTTCATTTCAAATATTGTATTCTTAATTTCTTCCTGGTTCTTATTCACAGTTTCTTTGTCGTTTATCATGCTGCTGTAGTTCCAAGTTCCTTGTAGCTCCCAAAAAGTTCTTGTAGTTCTCACTGAGTTCCTTGAACATCCTTATAAGCATCATTTTGAATTCTATCTGATAGATTGCTTGCCTCAATTTTATTTTGCTCTTTTTCTAGGGATTCCTTCTTTTCTTTTGATTGTTATAGCCATTCTATAAAACAGTATGGAATTTCCTCAAAGAATTAAAAATAGAACTGCCTTTTGACCCAGTGATTTTGCCATTGGGAATATACCCTAAGAATCCCAAATCACCAATTCAAAAACTTATGCACCTTTATTTTTGTAGCAGTGCTGTTTAAAATAGCCAAGTGCTGGAAACAGCCTAAGTGCCCATCAGTACATGAGTGGATCAAAAAACTGTAGTACATTTACACAGTAGAATACTACACAGCAGAAAGAGAGAAGGAATGCCTACATTTTGCAACAGCATGGATAGAGCTGAAAATATCATGCTAAGTGAAATAGGCTAGGCAGTGAAAGACAAATACCATATGATGTCACCTGTAAAATAAAAATATTTTGTCCTGTAAGGAAAAAATAAACTAACAAACAAAATAGGAACATAGTCATGGAAATATGTAACAAAATTACAATGACAGAGGGAGTTGGGGAGGGGATAATAATGGTGGAAAGAAGGGGAAGGGACTAGTTAAAGATCATGTATGAATGACCCTTGGACATGGACAATAGTGTGCAAATTAACTGTGGGAGTTGGGGATGGAATGGGCAGAAGGAGGCACAGGGGGGGGGGAATTGGGACAATTGTAATATAATAACAATGAAAAATCTTTAATAAAAAAGGTGATCTTAGTTTTGGGAAAAGCCAAATGTTGTAGATCACCAAACCTGGGCTATAGGAGGACTGAGTCACCTGCATGATTTGATGTTTCACCAAAAAACTCTGCACAAGACGTGATGTGATGCATAGAGCAGGTGCATTGTCATGATGATGAAGCTGCCAATCACCAGTTGAGGCCTTCTGAATCATCCAAATGGTTTCGAGGAGGAATGTACAAGCTTAATACAAAATGTGATGCAGATTCATTGCTCTAATCACTCAGTCATTTTGAATGCAATGGCCACACAGTACACATGCTCACTCAATGGCATCTACTGCCCCTCACTGTTCAGTATAGTGAAGGCATCATTGTTCATGTATGTGCATTCCAGTCCACTCTCCCTGGCTACCAGGTTACATCAATGTTGTACAAACCATTCTCAATATATCAACAATGGCTAAACTTTTCCCAAACAGACCTTGTATATTTAGGCCTACATGTTCTACTATATATTTTATGAATTTTAGATTCTCAGGTGTTTAATCAGCTCTCTTGAGGCTTTCAGTTCTTTCTCTAAGTTTTACATTATATATATATATATATGCATTACGTTTTTTAATTTAAATCATAGTAATTCAAATGTCATATATTTTTGAGGTATAATATTTTCAGTTCTTTTGGAAAATAAAATTCTGGAGAATCATTATAAATTATACAATTCCATTATATGTAATGTAGGCTATATTTAATACTTTAAAATTGTTGTTATTCAGGTACTCTCCAGAACAAAATCTATTCTTGTGCTTTCTTTCAATTCCTTAAGTATATTGTAACTGAAATTATGACTAAAGCAGTATTAAAGGGTAAATATGGATTAGATAATTTAGTTTTTAATGACACAAACTTTTGATTTCCAGCTCATTTGACACTGTTTTTCAAAATACAGAAATTATCAAAGTGAGAATAAATTATCAAATTATTCTTCCTCTGGCTCTACTTTCTGTACTCCTTTATGTTCTGTTGGTTTTTGATGATTGACAGGTTGCAAATGCACAGTTTAACATTTAAACATATTTTGGCTACAAAGAAAAAAGGCACAGAAAGAATAATCTGTATTCAACTTGGCAGCTCTGTGTAGAATCATCCTTGCATGTTTTATTTATTCCTCCTGGTTGTGATTGGCATATTTTAGCCTTCTTCCACAGCAGAATATCAGAAGGAAAAAATTAGGTGCTTAGGTTATTAAATCATTTAGCCTCTTTATAGTTTGTATTATTATAGAGGATGTTAATGAAAATCCAATTCCGTATTTGGTTCAGAGTAGTACATATTTTTGTTCCCCATTTTTTCTTTGAAGTCAGCAATCAAATTAATTCAGTTTTCAAATACTTGATTACTCATGGTTATAAAGCATATTTCATATTACATTATTAGAAAGATATCTTCAATATAATTTTTCTTATAACAAGCATTTTTAATATCATTAAGCTGTAAATTATATAACAAAATTCACCCATTATAAATGAAAATTCATATGCTTTTAGTAAATATATCGTGTTGTAAAACCTTCCTTTCAGTAAATTTATAGGTTGGGTCCATCATCCTGAGAAGTACACTAATGTTTATTTTTAAACCACCCCAATTCCTAGGTTTTGCTTTATGTCTAAATATTTTTTTACCTAATTCAATTTCATAAAAGTCTTATTTGTGTGTTGTTTGTGTAAGTACATTTGTTTTTTTTAAAGTTTTATAGGTTTAGCTCATGCTTTTATATTTTTGATACATTTTAAATTAGTATTTTTATGGTATAGGGTGAGGGCATAAATATGTGTATATACTTATATTTATATAGATGTGAATGTATATGTTGCATACATGCATGTATATATATACACATATTCAATTGTTGAATACACTTTTTTTCCTCATTAAATTGTCATTGCACATTTGCCAAAGATCATTTGAAAATAAATGTAAAGATGTATTGCTAAACTCTCAATTCTGTTTCATTGATTTATGTAAGATCTTTAAATAATGTCACATTTTATTGACTTCTGTAGCCTTGGAGTTTCAGTATTGGTTACAGCACATCTTCCATATTTCTCTCTTTTTTTAACAAAATAATCTTGGCTATTTTTGTTCCTTTCTATTTCTGTATAAGTTTTAGGTTCACTTTGCCAATTTTTATAATAAGTGCTTCCTGAACTTTTTATAGAAATTACATTAAATCTATAGATATATTTGCAGAGAATTATCCTCTTGACAATAATGAGTGTTCTATTCCATGACCCTGGAATAACTCTGCATTTATTTTGATATTATGTAATATGTCTTAGCAACAGGTTTCAGTGTATAAATCTGTATTTCTTTGTGTAATTGTATTCTTAGATATGTTATAGTTTTTTGGAATTGAAATGGGAGTTTTTAAAATTTTATTTTTCACATTTTATATACAAATTGGAGAATACACTTTTGTTTTTTAAGTTCACATGGAACATTCTTCAAGATATATAACAAAATAGGCTACAAAAGAAACCTCAAAAATCCAAAGAGATTGAAATTTTACCAACCATTTTTTCCTCTTCACAGTGGTATAAAACTAGAAATCAACTATAGAAAGAAAACTGGAATAAACAAATATATGTGGAGACTAAATAGCATTCTACTAAACAACCAATAGACCAAAAAGAGAAATAGATCATACATAGCTTCACAGGCCTGTCTCAAGGAACAAACAAACAAAAATCCTACATAAACTACCCAATTATGCACCTAAAGAAACTAGAAAAAAAAGAACAAAGTAAAATGAGAGAAGAAAATTGTTAAGATTAGAGTAAAAATGAACAAATGAGAACTTAAAAAATAAAAAGAATTAAAAGCTGGTTCTTTGAGAAGATAAGATTGACAAGCATTTAGCTAAACTCTTTAAGAAAAAAAAGAGGTGAGAAAATGGCCACAGCTATATTTGAACAGCAATAAAAATGCAAAAAAAAAGAGAACTTACTACTAACACCATAGGAGTACAAAAAAAATATCAAAGAACACTGGAAACAATTATATGTGATCAAATTTGACAATCTAGAGGAAATAGATACATTTCCAAAGGTATATAATCTTCCATGGCAACAAGGAAGAAATACAAAATATAATGAAGACTGAATTTTAGCAACTAAATTGAAGCAGTAATTAAAAGACTCCCAACAAATAAAAGTCCAGGACAAGATGCGTTTTACCAAACATTCAATAAATTAATTATTGTCTTCCTTATACTATTTCAAAAAAATGAACAGGAAGACACAATTTCCAAACTCATTTTATGAATTCAGCATTACCTTGATAACAAAACAAAGACATTATGAAAATGTAAAAAAAATTATGGGCCAATATTTTTGCTAAACATAGATGCAGAAACTATCAACAAAATATTAGTAAACTGGATTCAGCAATATATCAAAAGGATTGTATACCATGACCAACTGGAATTCATCCTATGGGTACAAGGAGAGTTGAACAACTGCAATCAATCAATGTAATACACGATAAGGACACAATTAAGGGTTAAAATTATGTAATCGTCTCAATAGATCTACAAAAACTTCACAGAAAATTCAAGATCCTTTTATGATAAAAACTCTCAGCAAAGTGGATATAGAAGGAACATTCTCAACATAACAAAGGCTGTATATGACAAACCCACAATTAATATCATACTTTCATACTTAATAGTGAAAAGCTGAAAGCTCTTCCTCTTAGATCAGTGACAAGACATGGATTCCCCATCCCTACTTCTATCTGACAAGGTATTAGAAGTTCTAAACACAGCAATTAGATGTGAAGGAAGAATAAAAGGCCTTCAAATAGTAAAGGGAGCAGTAGAGCTCTTGTTCTTTGCAGATGTCATGACACTATGCAGAAAACCCTAAAAGCACTGCAGTAAAATATATATTAGAAGTAATAAATAAATTTAGTAAAGTTTCAGGATACAGGAGCAATATACAGAAATCTATTACATGTCTATGCACCAGTAATGAATGACCTGAATGAGAAATCAAGACAACAATATTTTTTACAATTGCATCAGAAACATAGAATTCCCAAGAATAAATTTAACCAAAGTGGTAAAAGACATGTACTCTGAAAATATAAGACACTGAAAAAGATATGAAAGGTTATACCTTGCTTATGACTGAAATATTTGTATTGGTAAAACATTCTCACTGCCTGAAACAATAGATTAAATACAATTCCTGTTAAAGTATCAGTGGCATTGGCCCTGGCAGTCTAGTTCCGTTGGTCAGAATGTGGTGCCTGCATTCCAAGTTAATAGTTCCATCCCATGTCAGACCACATTCAAGAAGCAGCAAATGGATGCATGGATAGGGGGAACAACAATGTGCTGTTTCTCTCTCTCCCTCTAAAATAAATAAATAAATAAATAAAGACATACATACATACATACATACATAAATAAACAAATAAACTACCACTGGCATTCTTTTCAGAATTAGAACAACTAATCCAACAATTTCTATGGAACCACACAAAGACTCAGAAATATCTAGAAAGATATCTTGAGAAACCACAAAGGAGGCAGTATCATACTCCTTAAATACAAAATTATAATACAAATATTAAATAACAAAAACAGTATGGTATTGGCATAAAACCAGATATATAAATCAATAGAATAGAATATATAGCCTGGAAATAAGTCCTTATATAGTCAATCAATCGATGGCAAATGAGGCAAGGATTTAAAATGGGGTAATGACAGTCTCTTTAATAAGTAATGTTTGCAAAACAGGATAGACAATGCAAAATAATAAAATTGTACCACTTTCTTATGTCAGATATAAAAATAAAATCAAAATGAATTAAAAACTTAAATATAAGACCCTAAATATAAATCTCCTAGAGTAAAACATAGGCAGTTAACTCTTTGATGTTGACATAAGAAATATTTTGGATATATCTTCTTGGATAAGGCAACAAAAGAAAAAATAAACATACGGGACTGCATTAAACTAACATGTGTTTGTACAACAAAGGAAGTGATCCATAGAATGGAAGACAACCTACTGAATGAGAGAAGATATTTACAAATGGTACATCTGATAAGGTGCTAAGAACCAAAATAATATAAGGAATTCAAACACTTAATAAAAATAAATAATCTAATTTAAAAAGTGGAAAGAGACCTGAATAGATATTTCTCCAAAGAAAATATACAAATGGGAAACAGACTTATGGAAAGATGCTCAACATCACTAATCATCAGGAAAATGCAAATTAACACCACAATAAAATATCACCTTGGTCTTGTCAGAATGGCTGTAATCAATAAATCAACAAATAACACATGCTGGAGAGAATGTGGTGAAAATGTAACCTTCATACACTTTTGGGATTGTAATTTAGTGCTGCCACAATGGAAAACAGTATGAAGATACTTAAAAATTAAAAATAAAACTACCATATGACCCAGTAATTCCACTGCTGTGTATTTATCTTAAGAAAACAAAACACTAATCAAAAAGATATTTGCACCCCTATGTTCATTGCAATATTACTAATAACCAAACATGGAAGCAACCTAGACATTCATCAATAGATGAATAAATAACTTTTTATTCACCAATAAAAATATGAAACCTTGCTATTTGTGACTACATGAATGGACCTAGATTGTATTATACTGAGTAATTGACACAAAAAAGACAAATATTGTGTGATTTCACTTATATGGATAATCCAAGAAAATAAAACAAATGAATAAACAAAACAAAACACAAAGAGATCCACTGATACAGAGAAACTGATTTAGTGAAAGGAGAGGGTGTGGGAGGTGGAAATAAAATAGGAAAAAATATATAGAACGATTAAACATTAAAAAATAAAAATAAATTATAAATTTTTATTTTGTAAAGTCCAAAGTTATAGAGAGAAATTATGTTGATCTTTTGATTTATTACCTTGTTAATATTTTTAATATTTCTAATTGTTTTACTATAAATATCATACATTTTACTATATAAATTATTATATCATTTGCAAATGCAAATTGTTTATTCTTTCTTTCCAATCTGGATGCTTTTCTATGTTTATTTATATTTGGCCTTTGCATTGGTTAAAACCACAGGTAAAATATTGTCTATAAGTGACAAAAATTGATATTCTTACCTTTTATCCAATTTAAGAAGAAAACATTTGTTCTTTCACCATTAAGTACAAGTTTTTTTTTAAGATAACCCCTCATTACTTGAAAAGCTTCTATTCTATTCCTAGTTTGTTGAGAATTTTTTTTTTGTATGATGAATTGGCATTGGTTTTGCATAAATCTGTGCAACTTGAGATATTTATGTGGCTTTTTTTGAATCTTATCCTATCACTATACTTTAAATTAATACATCATCACCATTTTGTTAAACCAATCTTGCATTCCTGTGGTAAATTTCACTTGATTGTGATGTATAACTTTTTTTTCTTAGTTCTTAAATTTGGTTTCTTTGTCTTCTTAATGTTTTCAATGGATTTTTGTGTCTATATTCAAGTAGAATATTGTTCTTATTATTTTTTCCCTGATACTTTTTTCTGGCTTGGTAGCACAGTGCCCAGCATGCAAAAATGAGTTGGGAAGTGTTCATTATTTTCTGAAAGATTTTGTCATGAATTCATATTGTTAATTCTTTAAATATTGCTGGAATTCACTATGAAGTCATTTTGGCAAAGCTTTTTTTTTTTGCAGGAAGATTTTAATTACTAATTCTATTTTTTGTTATAAGTCTACTTAGATTTTCTATTTTTAATAAGTCATTTATCATAATTTGTGTCTTCTAGAAGTTTTTGTGCTTTAAGTTGTCTAATTTGTTGGCATAAACTTGTTTTTATTACCCTTGAGGTTCTTTTCACTTTCAGAATAAATCAGCAATGATATTTTTATTTCCTATTTTCAATGACAGTATATATTTGTAGTTTTTCATATTTTTAACGAAGCAACATTTGGTTTCACTGATATTCTTTATTGTGTTTTCTTTTTTTTGTATGTTTGCTTTTAATTTCCGTTCTGTACTTTATTAGTTTTTTTCCTTCAGCTTGACTGGAATTTAGTTGAACTATTTTTGGTTTCTTAAAAGAAAGGTGTATATTAAAAACTTGTGAACATTTTTGATATAGCATTAAAAATGTAAATTTTTCTCTATATACTATTTTAGTGCATTCTGTAAATTTGATATATTTTGTTTTTACTTTCATTCAATAAAAACATTTTGAAAATTTATTTGTGGAGGGAGGGAGAGTTAGGGGACTAAATGTAATAGAAAAAATACAATAAACACTAAACTTAAAAAATAAAGTTTATTTGTGATTTCTTTTGATACATGCATTATTATAACTGTATTATTTAACTTCAAAGTACTTATGATTTCCCAATTTTATTTTCATGGTTCATCTCTACTTTCTTTTTTGCCACTGAATGTAATTTACATGATGGTGTAGTTGATTGTTTACTTTTCCAGTTCTCTTTTAAAATTTTGTCTTTTTGCTTCATATATTTTTGGACTCTTGTTAAGTATATATATTTCTTTTGTGTGTAATATATAATGATAAATTTATCATTATAAAATTTGTCTTTTCTCTCATTATGATTTTTATTTTAAAGTCTACATTGTCTGATATTAATAAAAGAAACCCAGCTTTCTGAAAACTACCATTTGCTTGGTATATGACCTGCCATCTTCTCATTTTCAATCTAGCTATGTCTTTGAATTGAAGATGTGCTTCCTGTTGACAACATGCAGTTGCATCTCAACTTTCATTAGGATTAACATAATCTGTCTCTTGAATAAAACATTTAGTCCATTTGTATTTTATGTTATGTCATTAATTATCTCATTTCTATTTAGCTTCTCTGTTTTTCTCTTCTTCTTCCTAATGTGGTATATTAATTCCTGTGTTTTCATTTTTACTACATTATTTTTTTTTCCTTAGTGTTTATCTAAAGCATAGGTTGGCACAACTTTTTTGTAAAGGATCACATAATAAATATTTTTGACTAGGCAGGCCATAATTTCTTTGTTGAAATTGATCAACTCTGTCATTTTACTGTGAAAGCAGCCACAGTCAATATGTTAATACAGAAGCTTGGCTGTTTTCCAATAAAAATTTAAGTACAAGATAGATGATAGGCCAGATTTAGTCTATAGGTCCACACTTACCCTCCCACATTCTAGCAAATGTATGAATTTTATATAAAGCAACAAATTCTTTCAATACCAGAATTGTATTAATCAGGAATAGTGCATAATGCATATGTTGTGAGATTATAAAAGCAAACTACTTTAAATGTTCACCCGATAGTTAATATTTATTGATTGTCCTAACACGAACATACATTCCCATTTCTTAGGAGATATTAACTGCCAAAATGAGAAAACTATGTTTGATTTTAGTCTTCATTTGTTTAATGTGTCACTCTTTTTAAACACCCAGTCAATAATTTTGCATTTATTATTACTGTTATTATCATCATTATTATTATTATTTTGGTTTTGCCAATAATATTACAGGGTTTATTAATTTACAATTGCTAGAAAAACTAGTAGAAGCACACTAATTTAATGCCTTCTTGGCTATTCTCACTATGTTGATGTAACTTTTATCCATAGCCACTTTAAATTCTAAGTGTCTAATATTTATAGCTTTAAATACACAAATTATTCTATGTGTATACTCATTCTAAATTGGATGTGTACTCCAGTACAAACCTCTTACAAAACCATTTCTCTGTCTTTAACATTAGATGGTTCCTTTGTAAAAAAAATACTGTGATGAATATTGTGCAAAATCTTTAAATATACTATAATTTTGTTCTTCCAAAGTCTAGATGACCAAAATCTACATAACTTGGGATAGTTATATGTAAGTTCTTGCTTTAATTATTTAATGATTCAAATGAGAGTAACCTTTCCTGCCATATTGCCTAAAATTACTACTTATGAATATAATTTTGCTATGTTTTGATTATAATTGTGAACATGTTTATAATTTTATATGAATTAGCAAAAGTACACTCTCAAGTTAGATGATGATGTAGCAGGAAGCCACTATGCAACATCTTTTTCAAGTATCCCCAACTTTTATTCTTAAAAGTAACTCATTTCATTATTAAAATTATGCATAATTTTTAGAATATTAATAACTTTAAAATGTATATAAATCAAAGTAAGTAATAATTCCACAATCTGAGCACTGTTTTTAATATAAAAATCTATCAGTTGCTGATAATCTCATTTATTTCTTAGTAGCTATAGCTACACTCTCCTTTTCAACTTTAACAATTTATAAAATAACTTTTTTTATTTTTTCCTCTATATTATATATTTATTATCAAAATGTTTGAGCACTCTTATAGGCACTTGTGAGGCAGTGCTGGATAACTCAAACAAAATCTTTTTCTCATTTAGGTCATATTATTCTGGTGAGCTTAAAAGCTAAAGGATTCAAAGGCCAGAGACAAGGCTCCATGTATAGTATAATCAGCAACTCTGTAATATTTTCAAATCCTCAGGTTCTTTTTATTTTTCTTCTCTATTCCTCTTAGTGTTTAATTCATTCTTAGACTGGTTCCATGATCACATTATGCAGACAATCTATATTCAGTCTGTACTAAATGCCTCCTGTTATTCAGCAAGAGATAAAGCATACTTAACCCCTGAGCTTTCAATATAAATTATTCTCTGTGTCATTGTCAGCTAGAGAAATAGGAAACAGCTGAAGAAAGACAAGCTTGGAAGGTAATGTCATGAATTTTGTTTGAAGAGTCTAAGTCACTTCAGGGAGTTATGTGCAGTACCCAAGTGGGTTTCAATCCCGTGAGTCAACTGAGAATTTTCGTGAACAGAGACAAGGATTCTTCTGTTCTTTGAATAAGTCATTAAAATGTGGACTTGGTGACCACCATTAGAAGAACCAAAAAACCCTTTATTAAAAACACCCTATTACATATTTTATTAAATTGCAAAGACCTAAGACATAGGTTTTAATGCAGTAATTATTACTTTTTAGGTAATTGTACTAGTGGAATAAAGGAAAAGGGACTCATGAATGTGGACAGCAGTGTGGGGATTGCTGGGGGAGGAGGGTTTAATAGGACTAAATGGTACTGGAAAAATACAACAAAGATAAAAATAAAAAAAATAGAAATAAGCAGTGTTTTAAAATACTTTTTTATAGATAAGTATGTTCTGTGATATTCTAATATTTTAAGGAAGGATCCCTGTTCTTTAATTTGTTCCACAAATAGGATAGCTCAAGATCCTGTGAGGATTGAGCACCTTTTGTCTGGTGGTATTACACCATTATATTACAGATATTTTTTGTAAAATAAGTGAGAGATTGGCATGTCTAGTTTTTTTCACAGTTGGCCTCTGTTATTAAACTTCTGTGAGCAAGATATGTTTCAACAAGTCTCAGGAATGCCTGAGTTGTTTTCACTTTTTGTTTTTGTTGTTGTCATTGATATAATATTTTTCTCAGTTACTATGATCTCCTGGGGATTCTGGCTTCCTCTGAAAGGGTCAGATTTGTTTTTGATTATAACAAGACTACTGCTCAAGTCTCCTAGAATTTTACATCTAAAATAGAGAATATGCACTGTTCCAGACAGTCTGAAATTCTCAGGAATATAGTTTATTATTTTACTATGTCATGTAGAAATGTCTTCTTTCAATAATTTCATTCATCTGTATGTGTTATAAAAGTAGTATTAAAAATCCTGTCTTCTATTGTTTATCTTTTCTTCCATTTTCTTTTTGCTTCTAAAATATTTTAGGTTCTTTCATGTGAGAGAATATCCTTATGGAATCATAGCATGTAATAGTTTATGGATATATTCCATTTAGCTTTATTAAGTATTGCTGATGTAAATATAAACTTGATAATCTTTCTTATTTCAAAATATGTGCACACTATTCCTTGTTAAACTAAAATGCAAATTACTGAACAGACATTATAGACAATTATGGAGAGTCATCTTATACTTTAAAAAGTATTTCAGAAGATACAGATTTATAATATCAAAGGGGATTGTATGATATCATAGTGTGGCAATAAATCTTTTTCAACTAATAAATAAAAATTAAATACAGTAAACTTGTGCCAAATAAATTGGTTAAACATCAACTAGCACATTGTTATTCTTCTGTTTCTACTGCAAGACTGGTCAAAGGTAATTGACAGAAAATTTGGAGTAAGTCAACTCATCAAAGGAGTATATTTAAATAATCGTAACCACTCAGGAACTTCCATTTTATTTTTGAACATGAAAATCAAATATTTGAAATGGTGTCATGTTTGCCTAAGTTTAGAACAATATCTTTCCAGTACCTAGAATGCCCTAGCTCAGTTTTCTGCCTGATAAAATTCTTACTCATACTTTAAAAGCCAACAGAAATGCCACTTTGGGAAATATTTTTGATTTTTCAGAACCTGACTTATTCTTGCTCTCTTTTGCTACTTACCAGGCAATAGTAATGTAACTATACCATGGCACTTTCATAGTGGTTTACCTGTAGTGTAAAGCCTGTGTTTCTCCTTAAATATTATAAGATTTTTAAGCCATGACTTTAGTTTTATTAATTTTGTATATTATTCAAATGAGCAAGTGATAAAAGTAAGTCCTAAAATGGATTAAGCAGAAAAGGAATCAATTGGCTTGTAACTTGTAACCAAAAACAAAAGTATAATACTGGTTCTTGGCTTATCTTAAATGAGGGTCTAAAGAGATATCACCAAGGTGTAGTTTCTCTCTCTATCCATTTCTCACCTTCTTTTTTCCCAAGTTGGTTTCTACAATGTGTGATGTAGACCCTTCCATCTTGGCAAGAAGATGGTTTCAGTCTTACAACTTCACAAATCAAAGAGCGGTAGATTTTAAGAAGCTCAGTTTCAGAAACTCCTCTATAAGTCCTGAGATTTACCATATTTTTCCATGTATAAGGTGCACTCTAGTGTGTAATACCCACCCACATTTTTGGCCCAAACACTCAAACATTCATGTTTTTTGTAATATAAAAGAATTTTATAATTTTTGTATTATAAAATAATTTAAAGGAGTTATACTTTTAATGTATAAGCATAAAAAAGAGAAAACATTTATATAGATACAGAATCAATATCACCTATGTATAATGCACACACTTATTTTTCCCTCAAACATTTTGGCAAAAAAGTACAGTACTCTGAAATTAACAGCTTGGCTCAAAGTCTACCTCTTTAAGTTGTTAGAATGGCAAAGTGAAAATAATTATCTAACCGGGTCCTCTACCACAGAGACACCTCCAGGTTATACTGAATCAGAGTAAGAAAGAGCTGTGTGGTCCTAGAAAAAACACGGGCTGTTGACAAAGAAGGAGCAATGATAGATACTAGGCAGAAAGCAACTTAGTAAAAAGAACCATTGTATCTCTGTACACATCAAACTGGTTAGAACTTCAAAGGTACAATGACACAAAGAGTTCATGAAAAATGAAGTACATTAGATGTATGAAAAACAGGTGAAATAAGGATAGCATGATAGCTCTACTAGAGTTAAAGTCAAATACAGGAAGACCCTCTCTAAAATTATGCTTGAGGGCTTTATTTACAAAGGACTAGTATTTTAAAAATGCTCAAAGTTTATAAAGAAATGAAAAGTGCTCATGTGAGCATTTATGGACTAAAACAATTATTAAAAAATACTTTTAGTTCTTCATTACTAAATGAAAACATTGGTATGGATAAACAAAGGAGTTGGTAATAACAAGTATTTTCTTTTTTCTTAATTTGTGATTATAGAAAAAGTAGATGATATATTTTCTTATGTATGCTTTACTTAAGATATTTTTATTTTCATTGAATATACACTGGCTGATAGGATCTCTGAAGAATGGTGGATGAGAAATCAAGCTATACGGGGAGATCCATAGAATAACAGATAACTAGCTTTTTAAAAAAAATTTTAAATTTCTTCACGGTCCCCAAAACTTCAGTATAATATTCATTAAAACAATTTAATTTGAGTAAATTATAGATAGTATAAGAAGAACTCAGCCAAGAGACATTATAGAGCATAAAATCTGCCACACAGGAGCTCTCAGTCTAGAAATAAAATTCTTTTCATCTTTCCTACTCTAAAGACATCCTGTCTCATTTTCCTGTGTTTGGCATTTAGTATAACATTTACATCATCTACACTTGTTCAGGAGTCGTAAGTTGGAGTACGTAGAAAACCCCAAAGAACAAGTATAACTATCATTATGATTAATGCCATTAGTAGACAGGTAATGGCAAACAGAATGGTTTGTGAGTTCAATATCCTTGTGTAGGTATACTTACCTTGACAATGTCTCGGGATAGCTACCTACATGTGGTGTTGGCAGCTTCTAATCCTCAAGTAATCTTTAATGTAGACAGGAGCAGATGTCCATTTACATTTTGTGACTAATAAGGTCTCTTCCAATGAAGTTGAAAATTACCTTTTATTTGATGTGCTTGGACTGAGCATTGGACTGAAAGTTAAAGAGTGGTTAAAGAGTTTCCATAGGCCGGTGTATTAATCTGCTGGGGCTGTTATAAAAACATATCATAGGCTGGATGCCATAAGCAAGAGAAATTTATTTTGCACAGTTTGGCGGTTGGGAATTCCAACATCAAGCTGCTAACTAAGTAGGTTTAGTTGTAGTCTTCTTCTCTTGGCTTGTAGGGAGTCTCCATCTTATTCTGTCCTCACATGATCTCTTCTTTGTGCATTGTAAGAGAGACAGGGAGAGAGAGAACTTTCTAGTGTCTTTTCTTAAAAGGACACCAATCCCATCACAAGAGCTTCACATTCAAGACACCATCTAACCCTAATAACCTTCCAAAGACCTCATTTTCAAATACTGTCACACTGGATGTTAGGGATTTAACACATGAAGTTCGGAGCAATATCATTCAGTCCATGGGAACAAGGACCTAAGTAAATTGGAACTGAAGCTTTAGATTAAATTCAAGACTCTCAGAAAATCAGAAATGTAGTCATAAAATATCAGTATGTCTGAAAAAGTTGGGAATATGAAGTCATGGTTCTCTTGGCCTGGGTTCTGAGTGGGGCACATGATATTACTACTAAGAATTTTCCTTATAGACTTGCCCTCACAGGATCCTGTGGTTTTAATTTATACAATCTCAATTGTAGATATGTTTATATTTGAAAATTCTGCCAATTGTGTTATGGAGAAATTAAACTCACATACACAAGTTTCTCAAGATTAAGAACAACTGAAAATTCTTTCACATTTTCACATAATCAACAATTACAGACTACAGCAGGAAACAAACTTATTAAAGCTCAGATTAAAACATAAACATAAAACAATGCTGTATGTCATTATTTCACCCTATGGCCTCTGGCAACCACCTTTCTACTCTCTACCCCCATGTGCTTGACTTGTATAGATTACGCATATAAAAGAGATCATACAATATTTTTTTTCTGTTTGGCTTATTTTACTGAGCATGTCCTTCAGGTTTATCAAAGTTGTCACATATCATTTTCTTAATTTTTATGAGTGAATTAAAATCTATTGTGTGGATACACTGTATTTTATTTTCCATTCATCCATTAACAGACACACTTTCTTCTGTATCTTGGCTATTGCTAATAATGCTGCAATCAACATAGTTGCGAAGATATCTCGTTGAGATCCTGCTTTCATTTTCTTTGGCTTTATAGCCAAAGGTAACATTGTGGATCATATGGTAGTTTTATTTTTAATTTACAATAGAACCTCCATACTGCTTTTTGTATGTATGTAATGGCTGTACCAATATACATTCTCACCAACAGTGTATAAGGTTTCACTTTTCTCCACATTCTAAGCAATGCTTATCTCTTGTCTTTTTTTTTTTTTTTAAATAATAGCCACTTTAACAAGAGCGAGGTAATATTTAAGTGTGGTTTGATTATTATGTCCCTGATGGTTAGTGACATTGAGGGATTTTCATGTACTTCTTGGCCATTTCTATGTTGTTTTTTTTTTAGAAAAAATAATTTTATTCACATCCTTTGCCTGATCCCATTTTTTATTGTATTTTATTATTTTGGCTATGGAATTGTATAAGTCCTTAATATATTTTGGATGTTTGAATATTTGGATATCCTTTGTCAGATCTATGTTTGGAAATATTTTCTCCCATTCTGTGGGTTGCCTTTTAACTTTTCCCTTTTTGGGCAGACAAGTAGTCCTTGTTTTATTTGTTTTGTTTTTTGGTTTTGGTTTTGTTGCCTGTGCTTTTGTTGTCAAATCCAGAAATCATTGTCATGACCAATGTCAAGGAGATTTTCCCCTATGTTTTCTACATGAATTCAACACCTTCTGATTTTACATGTAGCTTTTATCTATTTTAATTCTGTTGACTGTGGATATCCAGTTTTTCTATCATCATATATTGAGGACACTATTTTTTTCTTACTGTGTATTGTTGGTACCCATTTCAGGATTAGTTGACTATGTATTTAATGTTGGAGAAAATGGGAAAATGTTGGTCAAAGCTACAAATTTCAGTTATAAGATGAAGTCTATAGAAATAAGGTTCAGCAAGCTGACTATGGTTAATAATACTGTATTGTATATTTGAAATGTAGTAAGAAGAATAGGTCTTTATGTTTTTACCACAAATAAAAATAGTATATAAGGTGATATATTAATTAGTTTGATTATGAAAATCATTTTACAGTATAGATATATTAAATCTTCTGATTTAAAAACAGCAATTATTAAGAAAAATAAATGAAAAGAAATGTCTAAAGTAACACATGGTAGATTCCAGAATGCCAAAAGAAAAGAGAAATATTTGAGGTACTTCCAGCCAAGATGGAGGCATAGGTAGATATAGTTTGCCTTCTCGCACAACCCAAAGAAGGACAACAACACATCTAAAAACAAAAAAATAACCAGAACTGCCAGAAAATTGAACTCTATGGAAGTCTGACAACCAAACAATTAAAGAAGAAACATTCATCCAGACTAGTAGGAGGGTTAGAGACAGGCAGCTGGCATGGAAAGAACTCCAGGCAAGGCAGCAGCTAGTGATGCAGGTAGTCTCACATTTGCATGCAGATAAACTGGGAGGAACAACTGGGGAGTGAGACAGACCACACAACCCAGGGTTCTAGCATGGGGAAATAAAGTCTCAAAACCTCTGACTGAAAAACCTGTGGGAGTTGAGGTGGAAAGAGAAACTCCAAGACTCATGGGAGAGTTCATTGGAGAGATTTACAGGGTCCTAGAACATACACAAAAGTACCCACCTGGGAATCAGCACTAGAAAGGCCCAATTTGCTTGTGGGTAGTGAAGGAGTGACTGACAGCCAGCTGATAGCCCAATGAGTGGCATTGTTCCCTCTCAGATCCTTCCCCCACATACACAACCACAATGCAGTGATGTGGGTTGACCCCCCCCAATACCTAAGGCTTCACTCCTTACTACATAACAGGTGCACCGAGACAAAAATATATGGCCCAAATGAAAGAGATCAAAGCTCCAGAAGAAATACAACTAAGGGACAAAGAGATAGCCAGTTTATCAGATGCAGAGTTCAAAACACTGGTAATCAGGATGCTCACGGAAATGGTTGAGTACAGCCACAATATAGAGGAAAAAGTGAAGGCTATGAAAAGTGAAATAAAGGGCAATGTACAGGGAACCAACAGTAAAGAGAAGGAAACAGGGACTCAAATCGATGGTTTAGAGCAGAAGGCAGACATAAATATTTAATCAGAAAGAAATGAAGAAACAAGAATTCAAAAAAATGAGGAGAGGCTTAGGAACCTCCAGGACAACTTTAAATGTTCCAACATCCAAAATGTAGGGATGTCAAAGAATAGGAAGAGCAAGAAATTGAAAACTTATTTGGAAATATAATAAAGGAGAACTTCCCCAATCTGGAAAAGGAAATAGACTTCCAGGAAGTCCAGGAAACTCAGAGTCCCAAAGAAGTTGGACCCAAGGAAGAACACACTAAGACACATAATAATTACATTACCCAAGATTAAAGATAAGGAGAGAATCTTAAAGGCAGAAAGAGAAAAGAAGATAGTTACTTACAAAGGAGTTCCCATTAGACAATCAGCTGGTTTCTCAAAAGAAACTTTTTAGGCAAGAAGGGGCTAGAAAGAATTATTCCAAGTCATGAAAGGCAAGGGCCTACATCCAAGATTGCTCTATCCAGCAAAGCTTTCATTTAGAATGTAAGGGCAGATAAAGTGCTTCTCAGATAAGGTCAAGTTAAAGGAGTTCATCAACACCAAGCCCTTATTATATGAAGTGTTAAAGGGATTTATCTAAGAAAAAAAGATCAAAACTATGAACAGTAAAGTGACAACAAATTCACAAGTATGAACAACTGAACCTAAAACAAAAACAAAAACAAAAATGAACTAAATAACTGGATCAGGAACAGAATCACAGAAATAGAGATACATGGAAGGTTATCAGTGGGGAGGGGAGTGGGGAAAATGGGGGAAAAGATATAGGAAATAAGGATCATAAATTGTAGGTACAGAATAGCCAGGGGGAGGTTAAGTATAGTACAGAAAATGGAGAAGCCAAAGAACTTATATGTATAACTAATGTACATGAACTAAGGTGAGGGCATACTGGTTGGAGAGGTAGTACAGGGCAGAGGGGAATAAAGAGGAGAAAAAAATGGGACAACTTTAATAGCATAATCTATAAAATATATTTTAAGAATCTAAAAAAAATATTTATAAGTAGGCAGAGGAAAAGAGATCATACATTATTTTAATCATGATAATGGAAACCAGAAGCAGAAAGTAATGCCCTTAAAATTTGAAGACAAAGTAAATATTTATTTAATTGTTCTGAGTACACAGCTTAATGTATAAAAATGATGAAATTAAGAAAGTTTTATTGTAAAATTATTAAATTTTACCACTTAGAAATGATCAATAAATGAACTTATAAAAGATATACCTGAGGGTAAATAAAATGTTCCTGCAAAAAAATTTAAAT
Source organism: Tonatia bakeri (assembly GCA_004024845.1). Lineage (NCBI taxonomy): Eukaryota > Metazoa > Chordata > Mammalia > Chiroptera > Phyllostomidae > Tonatia > Tonatia bakeri. The sequence goes on from PVIA01003128.1 coordinate 85,228, forward strand.
TCAGAGACTAATTCTGAACAAAATAATTAAATATTTGAATAAATCTAAGTATACAATGACAACATGAAATGACACTAATTATTGGAGGTTAAGAAAACAAAGGAGATCTAAGGTATTGGGTAACAATATAGCCTAAATAGAGGGATGATGGCTTCAATCAACATTAAAAGTCTTTGTATTATTTGGAAAGATTACAAAGATATTTATTCACATTAAATTTAAAATTTTGTTATGCTTTCTTAATTTAATGTAATCCTAGAAAGGTATAAAAATAGGTCAGTTTATTTTCTGGAACAAATTAGAATAAAAGCAACATGTTTAATAAAAAAGAGGGTAGGAAAATCTTACAGAAAAAGCAAAACAAATAAGATAATACAAAGTTTCTATTGGATATATTTAGTAAATCCTTTTTTTAATGAAAGCATATACTTCTTAAGCAAATATCAAAAACTTGTGATGTAGCTCTTAAGTATTCACATGTCTAGTGTAAACTGAAAGAGATGTATGAGAATTATAAATTAATATGTTTACAATAGTGTTTGCTTCCAGAGTAGAGGCTAACAAAATCATCAGGTAGATATTTAGGAAGAACAACTGCATCAGTAAGTTTTACATTTTGAACTGGAAAATAGGCTCTTGGATATTTCCTGTATCATCATCATCATCGTCATCAAAATGCGTTTGCCTCATCCCAACATCCACAAAAGCTGCAACAATTCCAGCATTAACTCAAAATCTAAAATTTCACCTTCAAAAGACCCAAATCTTATCATTTGAAGAATTTAAATGAGTTATGAATAAGTTTCAGGGATGATTTATCCTGGGGAAAATCTTGTCCCATCTGGGGACCTGTAAAAATAAAAAGCAAGTTATCTGCTCCCAAAATACAATGGCAGGACAGATATAGGATAGATATTCCCATTCTAAAAATAGACATTGGAAGGAAAAAGAGGGACATGGATACAAGGCAAGTCCAAAGCTCAGAATGGCAAATTCCATTTAATTTCAAGGCTAAACTAATTCTCTGAGGCTTGATATTCTGTCCTCTGGGTCTTTCAGGGTGGCAGCTATGCCCTTTTAGCTTGAAATTATCTTGTTGGGTCAGTCCTCTGCACCTGTGGCTTTGCTCTTAGATTCATTCTTCCTTCATTTTGTCTCATCTCTCTCTTTGGGGCCATGATGGCAGTGTTTCTGAAAGTATAAAATTCTCAAAAGCTTCTTGGCATTCTATGCAATTCATGGAGTTCACGCTATCAGATGAGGTCTAGCACAGGTCATTTCTTGATAACTGTACCTCTGTGCCTCACTTTGGAGATGCTTGATTGGAGCCAGAAGTCAGGCATCTGACCTCTTTTGTAAACAGTTGTCCAGCCACACCCTTGGCTCTTTCTCCAGAGTAAACTATTTGGATAGGCGGAAAATCATCCAAACCATCAAATGCTAGGTCTTTTTTGCTTTGCAATTACTTTGTAAATTTATCTTTTATTTTTCACATTCTATTATGAACAATAAGGAAAAATCAGTCTGTACCTTTCACACTTGCTTAGACAGCTCCTCAGCTAAAAGTGCAAATTCATGATTTACAAGCTCTATTTTCCATTCAACTCTAGAAAGTATTTCAGTCACGTTTCCTGACACATGATAACAAAAATTGCTTTTTCTCTACTGTACAATAACATGGTTTTCTTTTCCTTCTAATCCCTCAAAAAAGCATCTTGAATGTCCATATTTATAACAATAGTCTCTTTAAAACAATTCAGACTTTTTCTATTAAGCCAATTCTCCTCAAAATTCTCCCAAACTCTACCAACTAGCCAATTCCAAAACAACGTCCATACTTTTAGTTACTTGTTGCAGCAGGACCACACTTTCCAGTACCAAAATCTGTATCATTGGTGGCTTAAACCAACCAGAACTGTATTCTTTCAAAGTACTGGAGACTAGAAAACCAAGATCAATGTATCAGCAGGGCCAAACTCCCTTTGAGACTCCAGGTGGTAAAATCTTTCCTCATCACTTCCTGCCGTCTAGTGGTGGCTGTCAACCTTTGTCATTCCTTGGCTTGCAACTGCATCCCTCCAATTTCCACCACTGTTGTCACAGAGTTTTCTCCCTGTGTAACTCTTCTCTTCTTAAGATAATCAGTCATACTGAATTAGGGTTCTCTCTACTGCAGTATGACTTTATCTTAACTAATTATGTCTTCAATAACCCAATTTCCAGACAAGGTCTTATTTTGAAGTACTGTGGCTAAAATTTTGCCATATGTTTTTGGAGGACACAGTTCAATCCATAAAAGGAGCCTAAATATAATTAACAAAGAGAGTGATGAAAGCAGAGAAAAAGGACAGCTATTTCAAACTGGAATGCATAGAAAGACTATACATTATAGAATAGGACTTATAGGACTTTTGTTCATCAAAATAAAAGAAATAGGTGTTTTTCCAGGGTTCAGGAGGTTATATGAAATATATAAATCTCAACATGTGCTGATGACGGTGGATTAATAACAGGCTATCTCTCAGAGGAGATATTCTTTAAAGTGTTGAGAACATGTGAGGTTGTTCTGGTGGTTATTATAATATAGTTATAGTTGAGCCATTGTCAGTGAATAGATCACCCAGGTTAATCAGATATTAATGGGTAATTAGAGAAGGGACAATAGAATCCTGGACAATACCAACATCTACAGAAAGAATACAGAAAAGATTTCAAATAGGACATAGAATATAAGATGTGATAATAAGAGGGAGAATGGCAGTGTTAATGAGGAGGACTGGGTCAAGTGTAAACTGTTACAAAGAGATTAGGCAAGGAAGGACATGCAAATATCCACTGAGTTTCATAAATGGGCTCTTATGACCAATGGAAAAGCTCTTTCTATGGAATTTTCAGGAAATTTAATCAGCAAGTGTAGAGATACCAATTTGAAGCATCCTTGCTGTGATGGGAAAGAGAGATATGGGTGGTTGAATGCATTCCTTTTTTATATTTTAAAAATGAGAAACAATAAGGCATTTGTTTTACTTAAGGAGAAAAATAGTTGAAAGCTTAAAGGGAGTGAAAAAAGAGGAAATACTTGAATAACTTACAGAATGTAGTTCCTGGAAAAACTGATGTTCAGAGCATAGATGGAGGGGTTCACTTGCACAGGAGACTAGAATGATTCAAACTTACTGTAAAAAAGCATCCAGATGATGATATTTGCTCAGTGCTTATAAAAGTAATTTCAGTCCTCTTTCATGTTCTTTACAATTAGTAAGTGATCAACAAATAGAAACTATTGAATAGATCTCATCTTAAATTACTTGTTTTTGTGACCCCAGTGAGAAACATCTGCACAATTGAATAGTCACCCTGGAGTTTAAGAAAAATGAAGCTCTTTCAAAGTGCTTTCATTGTCACAAGAAACCTGTTGATGGGTATACGTATTCTCATTTGTTAAACTTTAATAGTCTTTAAGAACTTTTATTGGCTTTCTTTATAATGCTCCTCTTAAGTATATATATATACACACACACACATGGTCCAGTCCAAGTACATCCCCTTTTTATTACAAAATCCTTTATTAAAAAAACCACAAGCATGTAATTCTGTAACATAACAATATTACACTCAAGCATACCATATGACAGTCTAGGTGAAATGTTCAAATTAAAACTATAAATTTTCACACCATGTTATGACCAAACCACCACACTCAAGCAGGTATTACTTCTGCTGGACCTTGTATAAAAAAAGATGGAACATTTGAAGAAGTCTTTATATTCTATTAAAATTAAAACTATCTCAAAATCACTAATTAGCCTTTATTGTAAAACACAATAATTAATTTCCAGATATTTTAATTATTTAACATGTTTTCTGTTTAAATCATTTGATTAAAGAAGTAATCTCTTTAACCACAGATCCCATTACTCTGGTCAGTCTTTATTTCTTTCCTAACTTTCATTATCAGTATTTCACAACTGTTTCTTGTTTGTTTTGTTTTTGCTTATTTTTTCCAAGGTTAGGACTCTTTGGAGTTATTTTAATTTCATTTTGCATTATAACCTACATATTCTGTAAGGTTACCCCATAAGTTTTATACAATTCCAATTACTCTCTCTCCCTCCTTTTCATTGTCCTTGTCTCTTATCCTTTATTTCCCTTTCTTGGCACCACTCCTGTTAAACTCCACATCAAAATTTCTATTTGCTCAATGGAGCATTGATTTGATGTTTGTCAAATATTTTTTCGGTCTAAGCTCTGAGAGGCATGGAGATGAATGAAGTTTATCCCTGTGCTCAAGGAGCTGATCTTAACTGGACTACAAATTAACCCCATGATGAAGTTGGAAGTTGTAGTCAGTGCTTATACCTCCCTCAATGAGGAAGAGGTCAAGAGATTTTTATAACTGACACTTTTGAACGGCTTATTGAATATGAGTAGGTTTCACTAAGAAGACAAGGGCACAAAGCATTTGGGGTCCCACAATATTTTTGGAAAGAGATATGTGGAGAGCAACATAAATTACGACACATTTAAGTAATAAAAGAACTGTTTCAGAATGACTTTGGTTTGTAGGTATCCATGGAGTATCTTCCAAGATACTCTAAAAAATAGAAACATCACCTCCTACACAGTATTAATGTGCTGTAGTTAGAAACTCTCCCAGGCAGTGTGGGGGATGAAGAGTATTAGGATAAAACTGAAAGTGAGTTGATTTTGAAGGCTATTGCCTTTAAATGGGAGCACAGATTAAGATACCATATGTTTTGGACCATAAGATGCACCTAGGTTTTAAAGTAGGAAAAAAAATTTTGAAGCAAAATATGTGGTAAAATATTTAATAACATAAATAACATAATATTTCACCAATATAAACATAAACAGAATTCAAGAGCAGCATTAACAACCATTATTCCTCCCAAATTTGAAGAGGAGGAAAGTGTGTCTTGTAGTCCAAAAAATATGTTTTTAATCAGCCCACTCACCCTCACTATATTGCAAATGAAAATATTTGAGTCACTTATCACTGCTAATTACAACTGCTGCCACTACCTATAGTCTTTTTGTCTCATTCTTTTGGCAAATGTTTACATTCTGATTACCATGGTTTATTAACTAGTGTAGGTGTGGAAACATGGCAGTAAATAAAACAAGGACTCTGTACTTAAGAATTTCATCTTTTAGTGCTGGAGGACAGCAACTAATTAAGTAAATATGGAAATAGTATGTTAGAAATAATTACTACTATTGAGAATACAGAAAACAGGATGAGATCAAGTGCTCAGGGAAGGCCTCAGCGAGATACACACACACAGATCTTGATTTTTTATTCATTCAGCAATCCTGTTTCTTTTATTGGAACATTTAAGCCATTTACATTTAAATTGATTATTAATAGGTATTCATTTATTGCCCTTTTATTTATTTTAACTATGTTTATCTGTTGTCTTTTTTTCTAACTTTTCCTCCTCTTCCTTCTCTTCCCCATCCATCCTCTCCTCCTCTTCCTCCTCCTCTTTCTTCTTATTCTCCTTCTACTTCAAGCAAGCCCTTCAACATTTCTTATACTACTGCTTTGGTGGTAACAAATTCCTTTAGCCTTTTCTTGTTTGTGAGGCTCTTTATTACTCCTTCAATTTTAAATGATATCCTTGTTGGATCATTGTTTTTCATCACTTTAAATATTTCTGGCTAATCTCCTTTGGCCTGCACTGTTTATGTTGAGAAATCAGATGGCAGTCTATGGGAGCTCCTTTGTAGGTAGTTAACAGTCCTTCTCTTGTGGCTTTTAAGATTCTCTTTGTTTTTAACTTTACCATTTTAATTATGACATGTCTTGGTGTGGGCCTTTATGGGTTCATCTTGTTTGGAACTCTATGCACTTCCTGGACTAGTGTGTCTTTTTCTTCTCTAGATTGCAGAAGTTTTCCATCATTATGTCTTCAGATAGGTTCCCTTTATGATCCCTATTTAATCCTCTGATTGTTCTACCTACTATTATTTTTCTCCCAGTATATTCTTCATTTTAAATATATTATTCTTCATTTCTGATTGGTCCATTATTGTAGTTTCTATGTCTTTTTTTCATGCTGTTTATCACCTTTATTACCATTATTTAAACTATTTCATAATTGCTTGCCTCCATTTAACTTAGCTATTATTCTGGATTGTTCTTTTTCATTTGACACACTAGATCAGATGGATTTAATTGATGTATTTAGAGCATTTCAATCCAAAGCAGCAGAATATACATTCTTTTCAAATGCACATGGAATATTTTCTAAGATAGACTACATGTTAGAACAAAAACAAGTCTCAATATATTTAACAAGTTTGAAATCATAGGAAGCATTTTCTCTGAACAGAGTGGTATAGAACTAGAAATCAATCATACATACACACACACACACACAAAGAAAAAAAATAAACCCCTAAAAAACACAAAAGCATATGAAAGCTAAAAACTTGTTATTAATCAATGAATGAGTTAACATGAGATCAAAGAAGAAATCAAAAGATAGCTTGAAACAAATTAAAAATGAGGACACTATGCCTTCAAATCTATGGCACACAGCAGAAACAGTCCTAAGGCGGAAATTCATAGCTTTACAGGTCTACCTCAGGAAACAAGTAAATCTCAAATAAACAATATAACTTTATACTTAAATGAACTTATAAAAGAACAACAAACAAAGCTCAAAGTGAGTAGAAGGAAGGAAGTAATAAAGCTCAGAGCAGAATAAAATGAAACAAAATCCAAAGAAACAATATAAAAGAACAATGAAACCAAGAGCTACTTCTTTGGAAAGATAACAAGATGGACACACATTTAACCAGACTCATCAAGAAAAAAAGAGAGACAACACTCAAATAAATAAAATCAGAAATGAAATGGGAGAAGTAACAACAGACAAATAATAACTAACCAAATTGAATCACTAAACAAAAACTCTCAATACACAAAAGTCCTGGACCACATGGCTTTACATGTGAAATTTATGAAACTTTCAATGAAAAATTAATACCTTTCCTTCTCAAAGTATTTCAAAAAATTAAAGAAGAGGGAAAGTTCTCATGTTACTTTTATGATATCAGAAATACTCTGATTCTAAAATATGGAATTTATTTTATTTACCATTTATTCATAATTTTGATTGTATTTTAATGTTTCTTTTATCTTTAGGGTCTAGTTGCATAGGTATTAGGGTTGCTTACTAATATTCTGTGTCTCTTACTGCCTCATTCACTATGAATTTTATCTTTATAAGATCAGTGTTCATTCATGAAATATGATTATAGAAGTAGGTTTTAATTTTAAGGATTTATTTATTTATTTTTAGAGAGAGGGGAAGGGAGGGAGAAAGAGAGAGTGAGAAACATCAATGAGAGAGAGAAACATCAATTGGTTGCCTCTCACACCCCTTCCAACCGGGGACTGAACCCACAACCCATGTTGTGTCCTGACCAGAAATCAAATCAGCAGCCTTTCACTTTGCAGGATGATGTCCAACCAACTGAGCCACACTGGCAGGACTAGAGGTAGATTTTACACCAATGCACATTTACAGTACTTTATCTTTTCTTCAGTTTTTACTGAGCGACATTCCAGATAGTAGCTAATCAAAGCACAAGTTCCAGAACATCTTTACTATGATGCATCTATACCATGAACAAGAAAAAACTCATGTTTTATGTCAATGGGAGTTAGTGGAAATGGTGTTTTGATCCAGAATAGCCTTACCTATTCTAACTGATAAGGCTGGATTTAATATGACTTTTTTGCAGGTATTTGTGTTTACCTCTGCTGGGTAACTTTAGGAACTTTAAAATACTAGCTTTGAGTTTTTAAGATAATGTATAGGGTGTGAATTAAAACTCCATATTCAGGTATTGTAGAATTATAGTTAGAAATTCTAAGGACACATTTTATTCTCCTCAATTTTCCATATCCAGAACTTTGACTGAGAAACTTATATTTAGTATCACCTGTAAAGGGAGTGAATTTTATTGACCTCACCAACTGTACAAATTTTTCTGAAGATATTCAGGCATTATTTTCAGGTCTTTGTTCAAAAAACTTTTAAAGGTAGACTTTAGGTGTTTTTGCTTTGTTCACATACATTGTGCATTAAAATCCTGGTTCTAGCCTAAGTGGCATTGGTGCAGACCTGAAAAACTAATGCAAGTTCAAGATTATACATGTCTGTTAACTTGCACCTATTTATTATTTCTGTTCAAATAAACATATACCACTTAAATTGTATTTTTTCCAGCATTTTGATTGTGATGTATGAAGAAGGGATTATCTGAATGATTTTGTCTACCTGTTAGAAGAAAACTCAACTGAGTTTTATGATTGTTATTATGAGCTGCATTTTCATCAATTAATATGTTCTGTGAGATGATATCTAGTCTATTGAAACAAATTGATGAATTTAATCTAAATATAAACAAACTTTGCTTCAGTATTCTCAAGTACATACATTCAATTAGAAAGGTGACACTGATTTATTTTTAAGTTTGTTCTTTTGCTAATTTTTTTCTCCTTTTAATTGATGTCTTGGATAATGCTTGTAATATATGTTTTGATGTTTTCATATTTATAGGTATAAATATATAAAGATAAAATCATGCATTTATATTAAATTTTGCATATCAAATGCTATATTATTTGACACAACTGAAGTTTAAGGTTTTATAAAATACAAGCATTTTAAACAATTTTAAATAATTATGCTCAGTTGTCTGCTTCATCCTTATGTTTACACATTTTTGCAAAAATGCTTTTTCCCATGCATTACATAGCTACAATTTTTAAAAACCTGTATTAAGTTGAGCACACAAAATCAAGTTCAGATTTAAGTGAACTAAAATAGCTAATTATGTATATTTTGTTTTTTTCCAGCTCTATTGACATATAACATATAAGTTTAAAATGTACATGAATTTGAAATATTTATGTATGTCAAAACACTAACTACAATAATGTTAGTTAACACATTCATCACCTTAGATATCACCGTTTTTATCTGTGTCGTCAGATACAATGCAGTTTTGTTAAGCATAGTCATTATGCCATATATTATATCCCCAGAGCTTACCCACTTTAAAACTGGATGTTTATACTCTTTTAGTACTTTCAACCATTTATTTCCTCTCCTGGTAACCAACAATCTAATATCTGCTTCTATGATTTTATATTTTAAAACATCTTAGATTTCACATATGAGTGGGATTATACACATTTTGTCTTTCACTGTCTGACATTTTACTTAGCATAGTGTCCTCTGTGTGTGTGTGTGTGTGTGTGTGTATTCATTGCAGTATTATTTATAAGACAACCTAAGTGTCTATATATATATAATATGGAGGGGAACATGGAGGGGAAAGTATCTTTGACATAGTATTATAATTTTATTGTTTTCTTAGGATCTATACCAAAATGTAGAAATGTTAGATCATATGGTAGTTCTATTTTTAATTATTTGAAGGTACTCCATACTGATTTCCATAGTGCCTATATTAATTCACATTTCTACCAACAGTGAACAAGGGTTATCTTTTCTCCACATCTTACCAAAACTTTTTATTTTTGTTGTCTTTATGATAATAGTTATTCTAACAGGTATGAGGTATTATCTCTGATGGTTTTCCTTTGCATTTCCCTGAGGCTTAGTGTGGTTAAGCACATTTTCATGTACCTGATGGCCATTTTGCATGGTTTCTTAAAAAAAATTTAATTTAATTTATTTATTTAATAATATTTAATATTTCTTAAAATATTTAATTTCTTTGCTCATTTTAAATTCAATAATGGTGGTGATGATGATTTATTTTTTGCTAATCTGTATGAGTTCTTTATGGTTTTTGGAGGTAAGTCTCTTATCAGATAGATGGTTTGCAAATATTTTCTTTCATTATATAGGTTTCCTCTCTATTTTGGTTATTCTTTTGCATTGTAGAAACTATATAATTTGATATAGTCCCACTTGTTTATTTTTGCTTTTGTTGTTTGTGTTTTTGGTGCTTTGTCCAAAAACTTGTTGCACAGACAAGCATGATGGTGCTTTTCCTCTTATGTTTTCTACTAGGAATTTAATTAATTCAGGTTTCACATTTAAATTTTAAAGCCATTTTGAGTTTATTTTGGTGTCTGGTGTAAGTTGGTGGTAAAGTTAGATTTTTTTTTTTTTTTGCATACACTTGTCCAGATCTCCCAACACCATTTACTGAAGAGGTTATTTTTACTCTATTTATATTCCTGACCCCTTTGTCAAATATTAATTGAACATATTGACATGGGTTTATTTTTTGGCTCTCTATTCTGTTCCATTGATCTATGTGTCTGTTCTTATTCCAGTACTGGACTGTTTTGATTACCTTGGCCTTGTAATATAGTTTGATATCAGGTACTGTGATTCCTCTTACTTTGTTCTTCTTAGAATTTCTGAGGCTATTCAGGGTCATTTATAGTTCCATATAAATTTTTGAAATATTTGTTCTAGATCTGTGAAATACATCCTTAGTATTTTAATAGGGATTGCTTTGAATCTCTAGATTGCTTTGGGTAGTTTGGACATTTTAATGATGCTAATTCTTCTAATCCATGAACACGATGTATGCTTCCATTTACTTGTGCTTTCCTTAATTTCTTTCTTCAGTGTTGTATAGCTTTCTGAGTACATGTCATTTACGTTCTTTGTTAAGTTTATTCCTATTTTATTTTTCTTGTTGCTCTTGTAAATGGATGGAGAAAGACAAATGCTATATATGATTTTGCCTATAAGTGGAACTTAACAAAACAAACAAGCAAGAAAAATAGAACCAGAGATGTGGAAATAAAGAACTAACTGACAGTGACCAGAGGGGAAGGGGAAGGAGGATTATGAGAGAAAGAAGGGGAAGAGGCAAGCCAAGGAACATGAATAATGGACTCATGGGCATGGATAATAGTGAGGTACTTACTGTTGGAGTGGGAGCAGATGGGGCAGGGGAGAGCAATGGGTAAAAAGATGGACAACTGTAACTGAACAACCATAAAGATAAAATAAAAATAATACTCATAGGCACAGGCAACACTATGGTGATTACCAGAAGGAAAGGGCAGAGGGAAAGTAGAAGAGGTATAGAGGGAATAAATGGTGGTGGAAGGAGACTTGACTCGGAGTGGTGAACACACAATACAATATATAGGTGATATACAATTGTACACCTGAAACCTATATAATTTTATTAACCAATGTGACCCCAATAAATTCAATTAAAATAAAATAAAAAGATGAAAAAAATAAATTTTAAAACCATTTTGAGTTAATTTTTGTGAGTGTTATAAGATAGGGATTTAATTTTATTCTTTAAGATGTGAATATACAGTTTCCCCGGCACCATTTATCTAAAAGACTATTCCTCATTGAATATTCTTGGCTTACTTGCCAAATATTAGTTGATCATGTACATGTAAGTTTATTTCTGGGGTCTAGATTCTGTTTCACTAGTCTATGAGTCTGTTTCTATTTCATTGCCATGCTGCTTAGATTATTACAGATTTATTCTGGAGTTTTAAATCAAGAAAAGTGATAACTCCAAATTTTTTTTTAAATGATTTCATTGGATATTCAAGTCCTTTTGTGGTCCATTTAAGTTTTAGGATGGCTGTTTCTACGTCTGTAAACAAAAACATTTAAAACCTGATAAAGATTGCATTTAATATATAAATGAATTTGAGTAGAATGCTTGTTTTTAAAATATTAATTGTTCTAAAACAGAAACACAGGGTGTCCTTCTGTTTATTAGTGTCTTTCTCATTTTTCTTTTCAACATATAATTTTCAGTCTACAAATCTCTTTTACTTTCTTGCTTAAATTTTTTCCTAAGTATTTTATGTTTTTTTTTTCCTATTGTAGGTGATGTTTTTCTCGTTATTTATTTTATATAGTTTTTGTTGTGTATGGAAATACGCTAATTTTTGTATGTTGATTTTTTATCCTGCAAGTTTATGGAATTTATTTATTTGTTCTTTTTTTCTAGAATCTTTAAGAACTTCTATATATAAGATTATGTCATCTATAAACAGAGATAATTTGACTTCTTTCTTTCTGATCTGGATGACTTCTTACCTAATTTCTCTGGCTAAAACTTCTAGTATCATGTTGAGTGGGCAGTAAGAGTGCTCACTAGTAAGAGAGGGCTCCCTTTCTTTTCTCTATCTTAGATATTTTCACTATTAAATATGATGATTGAGGTGGGTTTGTCATATATGAACTTTCTTCTTTGAGGTGCCTTTTTCTGTACCCCACTTCTTGAGATACAGTATTTTTAGTATTCATAGTATTCTTTTATGATCATATGTATATCTGTATTATATTTCTAGAAATTTATCTAGTTTCCTTATGTTATATAATTTTTGGTTATTTTTGTAATAATTATTCTTGCCTTTTATAATTCTTTTGATTTCTATTTCTGTGATTGTTTTGCATGTTTTTAATTTAAGTTGTGATCTCTATTATTATTTTAGTTATAATTTTGCTTATTTTAGCTCCCTAGTTTTGCTTAATCTATGTTGTCAATGCTTTATCTTTCTAAAAACCCAATTTTTAGTTTTATTAATTTTTCATTGACTTTTAGTTTCTATTTTATTTATTTCTGCTATTATTTTTATTACTTCCTTCTGGTAACTTTGGGCTTAGTTTGTTCTTCTATTTCTAGTTTCTTGAGGTATGAAGTTATGGTAGTTACTTCTGTTGAGCAGTAAAATGTCTTTTACCCACTCTCAGAACAGAATATGGTGGAACCATTGTATCCAAAGACAATTTTATAAAATATACAAATCTCAGTATTTACATAATATGTATTTATCTCTTAATGTGTTCATTTTAAAGGATGTCTCTAAGGAAAGAAACAGGTTTACTGAACTAGTTCACAAATTGAAATTCTTTACTTAAATATAAATAGTTTTATTCAAGTTAATATACACATTTACCAATATTAAATACATTTTAGCATAGATTTCCATATTATAGCTTAATAATGAAGGCCAAATATAACTAGCCATAGTCTAAATGAATAACTTCAATGGTTTTTACCTCAACTCTAAAAATTATTTTGAACTTTAAATAATGGTAAGGGAGAATAGAGACTAAACTAGAATCTGGTCATAAAGAGTTAACGGTCTGAGTTGACAAAGTAAAAACTTGAGCAAAAACAAGTCATCAGAACTAGCTGCTGCAAGGGCAATGTTGGGCCATACAACATTTATTTCAGTTAGAGTGATGCTCCTGATTTTCAGTTCATACACCATGAACTTTCTCATGTTCACATATTTACTCCTCTAATTTTTGTTTGGAAAATAATCCATGAATTTCCTAATTTGCAAAACATTAACCACTCTAAAAGAGCTGTCCTAAAACCCTAAGAGAAAACAATTTTATCTGCCCATGAATTCCCAGAGCTCCATGGTATTGGACATCTATGTTATTTATTACTTTCTGGTTTGCACCATAAAAGGGTGGGCAAAAGAAGGTTTACAGCTGTTCATATGGAAAATAATACAATAATTAATAAATAATAATACAAGAGTAAACTCTGTGTTTCATGTACTCACAACTGTAAACCCATTTTGGACCTCTTTTGTATATAAGATTTTTCTCTTCTATTTGCTTATACGTTCATTTGGGTCTGAATCCATTTGAGCTGTAGTCTAGATGGTATCCACAGAATTTGGGACGGTCAACATGTGAGATCCTTTCAGTAAACACAAGAGGTCAAAGCTGTATTTATGAGAATATTGTATTTAATTGCCCATTGCATGGTTTTACATTCTCACCAATGGTGGAAAAACAATGGTGGTTGACACTGCTGGCACCTTAGCATGAACTAAAAACGTGGCGCTGAACCAGAGAGTAGCTGTGATGTTCGTTGTTGTCACATATTCAGGATTTAAAAATGCCAATCATATCTAATACTGCCATGGACCAAGTATAAAATGTAATTTTATTAAATCTTCACCCTTTAGTACATATTATTTTAATATTCTGTGTGAAGAAATGGCAAGTATGCATAAAACTTCTGCAACATACCAAAGTACAACAGTCATCACAAGAAAAAATACTTGAGAGGTTTCACTGAAGCATGGGTAGATTTTTAAAACTTTTTTACAATCTTTGTTAGTATTTGAAAGTAGAATTGACAGATAAAATATAGTTATTCATACTTTGGTATTTGGTAGAAATTTTCTCAAAAATGAATGAAGTGAGTTTATTAATTAAAAAAAAACCCAGTGGCAGTATTGTCTGTCAATGATAAAATTCAAGCTTTTGACATAAAATTAGATTTGGAGAAACTTGCATACACTTCAACTTTATTCAAAGAATGTATCACACAGTTATAATGCAGAAGCAAATAGAAAGATTTGGCTGTTGTTTCTTAAGGTAAACATTAAAGAGATTTGCAAAAAATTATTAAAAAGTATAACAAAACACTATTCTCAGTAATTTATTTTGCTATGAAATTTTTTTAAGAATGCATTGTTTATGTTATTATGATTATGATATGACTTTTAAGTAATTTATTTTTTAAAGATTTTATTTATTTTTAGAGAGAGGGGAAGAAAGGGAGAGAAACATCAGTGTGTGGTTGCCTCTGGCATGCCCTAAATGGGAACCTGGACCACAACCAAAGCATGGGCCCTGATGGGGAATCAAACCAGTGACCCTTAGGTTTACAGGTCAGGATTAAATTCACTGAGCCACACCAGCCAGGCCTAAATTCTTAAATATATATCTATATATTTTTTCAGTTTACTTTCTAATACAATATATATTGATAGATGTGACCCTTATACATAATAACTTCTTAGATTCTGAATGTTTTTTAAGGTATGAAGTAGTCCCAAGAACACTGCAAAGGAGTATTGGACAGAATCTCTGATTACTGATGATGCTCAGAGGATGCTATTCCTATTATAGTGGAGCATGGGCAGTCCTATTTAGAAAAGTTAATAGAACCCCCAAAACAATGTAAAATAGAAGGTCAAAAGTTTATAAATTTTATTAACTGCAGTTATTGAGTTCCTGAGCATATTTCCTGGTTACCCATATTGTTTCATGTAGCTGTAGTCAATTTTTACTGTTGTAATCAAACTTTCATTGAAGTAATAATGCAGTTTTTGTATCGTATTATTTTTTCCATGGACATATCTTTGTTTTTCTAAACTTTTTGTAATTATAAACATTTGATGAACAGACATTCTGGTATGTTTTGATGCACATGTGTAAGAGGTTTTTGTTCTAAATGTGATATATCTGATTATAAAATTGCTGGGACTTCAGATATCTTTAACTTTAATAAATGACACTAGGGTATTTTCCATAGTGATATTATGAAACTGTGTATTTACGAGAATGTACAAATCACTTGTTCCACTTAATTGTAGACATTTATTATCTGATTGATTTTCAATTTGATAGTTGTGAATGACATTGCATTGTGAATATAATTTGTTTTTGCTGAATTATTCCTAAGCATGTGCTGCTTGTGTGACTACTGGCCATTTGACTTAGTTCTCTAAAGTGTTTTTTCCTGTCCTGAGTCCATTTTTATAGTGGGTTATTTGTCTTTATCACACTGATTCCTTACAGTCTTTAAACATACCTTTTTTCAGTTGAATTTTGTTGTAAGTATATTTTATTATCTTTTGAATTAATTCTTTAGGTATCCTATAAATCCTTCTTATTTTCATTTCTACTGTGGCAAAACTTTTAGACTTATGTAGTTTCTACATTTCTTTGCTTTACTGGCATTCTGCAATATACATTGTTTTATTTCTATTACTTGCCACCTGCGGGCTAAGGGAAGATTTAAGAATTTTTTGGCCTTCAAAGAAAGTTACCAATCATCCATTTGATTTTTTATTTCAAAATTTTGTTGAATCCTCTCATATTCTTTGTAATTTTTTATTTATATGTTTCTATTATGTTTATTATAAGCTCATGTAATTTTGTTTGATAAAAAAAGAAAAGCTGTCTTTAGTCTATTGTTAGTCCATGTTTAACTAGAAACAATTTCAGTATTTGCTATATTAATTTAAAAAGTGAATAAAAGACTCATGAAAATTTTGAATTTTTAAAGAAACTGAAAGCCATCTACCTACATTTATTTGACCTTATTAATCATTTTTTATTCAATAGCAATCTCTTGGTTTCTATGACACTTTGACAGACTTTCTCTCATTCTGCCTTCAAATCTATCCTGCCCTGCTGGTTTTACTAATTTCAATGCACGTGCACATGCCCACGCGCACACACACACAGGAACCACTATTCAGAGACCTGAATTAGCTTGACCAGGAGTAACACCTATGAAAATTGAATGAGAAATTAAAACAAGTTTTTTTAGAATCTACCTTCAGCTTCCTCTACTACTAAAAAAAATGCCCAGTGCCTTAAAATGGGCACTTGCCTGATCTCCTTAAAATGAGGATCAGCTGGAATCCATTTTAATTCAGAACAAAGGCAAATTATCAAAAGAAGAACATGGAAAACTCTACATGTGTGACATTTACAAATCTGGTCTAGAACAATGCATTTTCTCCTTTATCTAATAAAAAGAAGACATGCTATTGAGACTTGTACTTAATTTCTGATGCAGTTTACTACACACCTTTTGAGAAAAACTTACCAATGTTTAGGGTTGGGAAACTGCTTCTAGGTAGGCCTCAATTGGAGCCTTATGGTACTGAATTCAATTTCTGACACATAGATTTCACCACAATATCTGAAGTTTTTGTGAAAAATGATATAAAAATATCTATTTTTATGGTAACTGATAATCTTTGTTGACTTCTGAGATAAATTTCAAAGGGAAAATGCTATTCTTATCAAACAATGACCTCTTTCCAAAAGGAAAATACTTCAGTTTTCTTAAGCATCACAGGAATTGCTCAAGATTTGCCCTACTCACTCAGATACACTGACATACTTTTTCTTTTTGTAGTTTGATTTTATATAACTGAATAGAGTGCTTTTTAAGTTTTATGTTTCATCATAAATGGTATATCAGTAAAATGACATAGTATTATTAAATTTCTCTGAATAGCAAAATGTGTAGCTGTGATCTTCCTGAATAATAAATGTGTATGAAACTCCCTGAGTAACAATTTGCATAGCCTGTAATCAGTTTAGGCATTTTCAAGTTGACATACCATGTACATATATATTCATTTATTTGGCACTCACTGAGCTCTTGGGGAAACATTAACTAGGGACAGTACTACTTTGGGAGTGTACAATTTGAGCATATAGACTACAGAGTAATTTCTCTCTAGTCTGGCAGAAAGACCAGTGGCTAAGGGGTTCAGGGAAAGGTGAGTCCAGGCTGATGCAACTGCCATTGAAAAGTAACAAAGATGCAAAGGGAGGACTTCACATTTAGAGAATAGCAATGACTTTAGAATAGTCATTCCTCCACTGGAGGAAAGGAGATTGTTAAATTGAGGCTTATAGATGATCATTAAGGACAATGATTATTATTTAAGCAATAGTGTGTACTGAAGGCAATGGAAACCCATGAATGGAATTGATGCAGAAATGTTACTTAGTTACACATTTGCATTTTCAAACAGTATATGCATGTGATTCAAAAAGATAAATTTAGCAGCATAGGATGGGGCAAATAGTGACTTTTTTCTTTTGAATCATATATTGTTGATTATGTTGTCACAGATGCCACAATTTTTCCCTCTTTGTCCCTATCCATCCCAAAGGTATGGGTACCTTTGTTGATGTCCACAGATCATGTGTATAAGTTCTTTGGCTATTCCATTTCCTGTACTGTACTTTATGTCCCCATGACTATTCTGTGGCTACCATTTTGTACTTCTTAATCCTCTCACCTTTTCACCAATTCCCCCCCAAAACCCTTCATATATGGCAACCATCAAAACTCTCTTCATATCCATGATTCTGTCTTTTCTTCTTGTTGCTTAGTTTGTTAGATTTCATTGTTGATAGGTGTGTGTTTGTTGCTATTTTATTGTTTATAGTTTTAATCTTCTTTTTCTTAAATAAGTCCCTTTAACATTTCATATAATAACAGTTTGGTGATGATGAACTGGTTTAGTTTTTTCTCTTGTTTGTGAAGCTCTTTATTTTTCCTTCGATTCTATATGATAGCTTTGCTGGGTAGAACAATTTTGGATGTAGGTCCCTGCTTTTTGTGACTTTGAATATTTCTTGCCAACACCTTCTAGCCTGCAAAATTTCTCTTGAGAAATCAACTGACAGTCTTATAAAAATTCCCCTGTAGGTAACAAACTGCTTTTCCCTTGCTTCCTTTAAGATTCTGTCTTTGTCTTTAACTTTCTCCTTCACAAAATTAAGGAAATTTTATTTAATTATTTTTTCAAATTTCCAATTTCTTGCTCTTTCTCTTTGTCTTCTGGTACCCCTATGATGCGAATGTTGGTTAGCTTGAAGTTGTCCCAGAGGCTTCTTAGAGTATACTCTTATTTTTTTATTTGTTTTCTTTTTGTTGTTACTGATTGGTTATTTTTTGTTCCCTTATGTTCCATATCATTGCTTTGATTCTCAGCTTCATCCATTATACTGTTGATTCCCTGTAAATTATTCTTTATTTCCACTAGTTATTCTTCATTTTTGCCTTGGCCTTTTTTATGCTGTTGAGGTCCTCACTAAGTTCCTTGAGCATCCTTATAACAAGTATTTTGAATTCTTATCTGATAGATTGCTCATCTCCATTTTGTTTAGTTGTTTTTCTAGAGTTTTGATCTGTTCTTTCACTTCAGTTATGTTTGTTTTATCTCCTCATTTTGGCTTCTTCCTTGTGCTTGTTTCTATATATTATATAGATCTTCTATGACTCCCAGTCTTGGTACCATGGCCAAATGTAGTAGGTGTTCTGTACAGTCCAACCTCTCCTTTCACCCTAGCTGGGTACTCACAGCATACACTCTGTGTGGGCTGAGTATAACCTCCTCTTGTAGTTCAACCTTGATTGTGTTGGCAGGTCAATGAGAAGGATTTAGTTAGGCCAGTCAGCTGCAAGGACTGGCTGAGACCACTGACCACTAACTTCCACCCTCCATGGAGTATCTGCTGTGTTGGGACAGGGTGTTATGCTCTGACGTGGTCTGTAGCTGTCCACTGGGTGTGCAGACTCTGGGGTTTCCAGGTCGGGTACCCCAGGATCAGCCATCACCTGTGTTGCACTTGGAGCCACCCAGCATTAGCTACAAAACAATCTGCAGATGGCTGCTAATTGTGCTGGGCTCAGAGGTTCCCAGGCAAAGCCAAACTGTGATCCAAAGTTGGCTTCTGCTAGTGCCTGGCCTGAGACTGCATGGCCAGAGTTATGGGGACTGGGAGTTCACTGAAGTATGCTGTTGCTTGAGAGGATTTAGGAAGATGTGAAGTCTGAGACATTCATGTGAAAAATCCAGTTAACAGCTTGGGTGATCTGAAAGTTGTGTGGGTCAGAGCCTCAGGTATTTACTAGGACAGAGTAAACTGTGTGAGCCAGATTGATGTAGTCTCAGATATGCCCCACCTGCCAGCTCTGTGGCTCTGAAAAGGAAAATAAATGGCCTCTTCCTACCTTTCTGTGTGGGAGAAAGCTATCCCCCACTTCTCCCTCTTATGCTAGACACAGATACAGTACCTCTCTGTATGCCACTGGTGCCTTTCAAGCTGCTACCCTGGTGCTGGAACTCAAACAGAATGATTCTGAGTGAGTTTGTGTATGGGCCCTTTAAAGGTAACTGCTTGAGAATCCAGTAGTTCCTTTCAATGATTCAAACTTACTGTTTTTTACAACCAAAAGTTATGCTGGTTTATATTCCTGGCACTGGAACCCTGAGCTGGTGGGCCTGGTGTGGGGCTACCAAGATATACCTTCCAAATTTTTATCTACCACACATGGGTGTGGGACTAGCCCCTACCACATCTCTGTGTCTCTGTGTCTCCTACCAGTCTTGTGATTGGAAGAGGTTTCTTTAGGTCTGTATTTTAGTTGTAATTTTGATGTGGTTGTGTGAGGAGGTGAACTGTACTTACCTATATCTCCATCTTGACTAGAAATCTCCTAAAGAAGTCCCCAAATCATGGATTTTATATGGGATACCATGTGATTATCTTACAAATCTAAGCATGCAGTGATAACTGAACTAGCAGCCAAAGAAGATAGCAAGACTTAAAGGATATGTAAGTTTGAGAAATAATTAGGATGACATTTTCATAGAACTTGACCCACTGACTGTGCAGGACCAAGGTAGAGAAAAAATCAAATATAAAATTTAGTTTCCTGGCTTAGAAAACTGTACATAATACCATTTGATGGAATTAAATCCTTTCCACTGGATATGTGGAAAGATGGGTATGTTTTGGGTTGGAGAGCTTGACTTGCCTAACACTCACTTGAGAAGCAAAATAAGCTATTGAGAGGAATATATTAGATCAAAGAACTAGCCACCCTTGTTCTCATCAGGACAGTTCAATAAGTCACCTTACTGTGCAAAAGCACTGTAACAAAGTCAGGAGGAGAATGAGGTGGCATTAAGAGCTGACCTTGAAGTCCACTGGTTAGGATCCATGTGGTGGCTAGTAAGATTTCATCTACCATTACAAATGTACCCTCTATGCTTTAGGGTTCTGCCTTATCTAAGGAACTGGATTAATAAGGGGTATTTGTGCCCTATAAGTGAATATAAGTCATTTTTTTCTAATCTTAATCAGCCTGGTCAGTCCATAATGACACATCTGATTCTGGTTCTGCCACTTGACTGCCCCTGGAATTCTCTCAGGGAGAAATGTTCCTACTACAATGACTTCAGTAGTTGCACTTTTTACTACCTAACAGGAGCTTGAACTAGCTTTCTCTCATACCTGTGTCCACTGTAGGACACAGTTGAGTTCATCTTGAAACATTTAGGAAGATCTTTCTAACAGTTCATGGAAAATAGAAGGGAATTACAAATAGTATATGTTGGCTACATTTGGGAGAATAGTTCCAGTGTTTTACTAACCACCTGCTTCAAGATTCAACTGCGTAGATTTTTCATTGACTAGATCCTAACTCCCCCTTCCAAACAGGCTCTTTCTTCCTTTCAAATTCTTTGTATGTCATGGCAACAGGAAAGAAAACATTACTTCTTTACTTGGTCTATTGTTTTAACTCCTTTTCAAGAAATACCCATCCCATTAACAGCCAGAGATATTTAGTTTTACATTTTGAAAAATATCTACCTAGTCATAATATATATAATATTGATTAAAGAATACTTTATGTTTTATTGTTGATTCTCAGTATACCAAAGCAAATTATTTCTGAAATTTGGATCTTCCTATTTTTTGTATATTTCTTAAATAAAATTTAAAAATGAAAAGTTTCTTTTAAGGGATTTAAAAAAATTAACTTTCCAAATGTGACTATATATAAGCATTTATAATAGTGATTATTATAGTTTAAAAACAAAAAAGTTAAAAATTCAAATTTACTTATCAAATCTTACCTTTTCAAGTTAATAATGGTATCATTACAATTGCATCCCTCAGCAGTATAAATTATTGAACTGAAAGATGTAAAATTGTAGGGCTTACCTATCTGTTGTGTTAAGCTATTTTAAATCTTATTTTACTCATTATAATGTTCTTGATGATCGCAGAGACTTTAATAGAAAGATAGAGATCTTCCTTGTACTCTGATTACTATGGCCTTAAATCCTTCATATGCATGAAAGTGATCATAAGTAAAAGGTGAAAGATTGATATCATCTGAAGAAAAAACAGAGCAAAAAGAAAAATAAAATGTAAATGTACATCAGAATGGATAGAAATGAAAAGCATTATGCTAAGTGAAATAAGCTAGGTGGTAAAAGAGAATACCATATGATGTCACCTTTAAGTGGAACCTAATCAACAAAACAAACAAGCAAGCAAAATACAACCAAACTGAAATTAAGAACAAACTGACAGTAACCAGAGTGGAGGTGGGAGGGGATAATGGAAGGGAAGGGGGGAAGTGTTTTCAGGAACAACTATAAAGGACACATGGAAAAAACCAAGAGGGGGTAGAATCAGGGGATAGAGATCGGGATAGCTGAAGTAGGGGGTAGTGGTGGAGGGAAATGCAGACAACTGTACTTGCATAACAATAAAAAAATAAAAAACAAATAAATCAACAAACAAGTGCTGGTGAGGTTGTGGAGAAAAGGGAACCCTAGTACATTTTTGGTGAGAATTCAGCCATTGTGGAAACAGTATGGAATTTCCTCAAAAAAGCCAAAGATGGAACTGTCTTTTTATCCAGTGATCCCACTTTTGGGATTATACACTAAGAATCCTGAAACACCAATTCAAAAGAACCTGTGCACTTCAATATTTATAGCAGCACAATTTACAATAGCCAAATGCTAGAAGCAGCCTAGGTGCCCATCAGTAAATAAATGAATCAAAACACTGGTTCATTTACATAATGCAATGCTACACAGCAGAAAGAAGGAACTCCTACCTTTTGAGACAGCATGGATGGAATTGGAGATTATTATGCTAAGTTAAATAAGCCAGGTGATAAAAGACAAATACCATATGATCTCACCTATAAGTGGAACCTAATCAACAAAACAAACAAATGAACAAGATAGAACCACAGATATGGAAATAATGAACAAACTGACAGTGATCAGAGGGGAAGGAGGAAGGGGGTAACAGGGAAGGAAGAGAAGAGGCAAGTCAAGGAACATGAGTAGAGGACTCAAGGGCATGACCATGGGGTGGTGTTGACTCTGGGTTTGGTGGGGAGCATGGGAGAGCAATAAGGAAAAAGGTGTGGCAACTGTAACTGAACAACAATAATACAAAAGAGAAAAATTTTTAAAAAGAAAGAATTCAAAAGGAAAAAACAATGATCATAAGTAAAAATTGTCAAAAGGCTACATTACTTTTTCTTTTCATATATAAACTTAAAATGGTTAAGGAAAATAAAAATTATTCTAGTGCTATTTAGATGCTTTACCTTGGTTTGTATGACATGGTGAACAATTACAAAGAACTTTGCATATGAACATGTTTTGTTTCAGAATCAAATTGTGAAAGGGATTACATAATTCTAAAACTGGCAAGGATGAATAGTAGATGACATTGCAAATCCCATTCACTGGTACTTGTCAGGTTATCTTTTGTTCTAAAAACAAAAATATATTTTAAAGTAGATAGGTTTTTTAAATAAGCCACAGAGACACACATTTGAAATAATTAGGGAACATTTGCTTGTAATTCTCTTTGGCACATATAACAGATCACATATTACATAAATTTCATTTGTTAATTTGTTCATTGTGTGTGTGCTTTTTGTTTTTCATTCAAAGACCCTAGAAAAAAATTACTCAGTTCCTAGTAGACACTCAAATATTTGGTGAATGTATAAGTAGAAATAACCTTTAGAAATATATAACCCATAGTCATCAGTTGGAATTATTTGACTTTCTGGCCATCTTAAAACATATGGCTATAAAACAACAGGAGACAAAGTTTATTATTCTAAATATTTCTGTAACATGCTAGTAAAAAAATGAGACATTACTTATTTACATGTATTGAAATTTGCCTTTAGGTTATTTCATATGTTATGTTAAGAAAATGTTAAGAAAATAGCAACCAGTGGTTCAATCCTTAGTGTAGAACAGTGTTGTATTACACAATGATGATCTGAACAAGTATAAGTTTGTTTATGTATGGGAGTACAAGTGGCTTGATATTGCTATTTATTTAAGTGAAATCAATTTAATTTAAAGATTAGTGTCCATCCCCAGCCATAGACTACCATTTACCTTGTTACAGCAAATTATCTACTTGAAAAGATTAATGTTTTAGAGCACAGTGCAGTCAGTGACAGGGATGAGGCTTTAGCAAATGGATATATGGATATATTGAGAACATTTTTCAGCCTAATGAACTATTCAGAGCAAAGAAGCTTGCTAGGCTGTTACTAGGTGCATAAAGTTTTATAATTATTATGTCTTCTTGTGGTATGGAACCTATTATTAATATACAATGTACTTTTTCATCTGTTGTAAACTTTTATGACTCAAAATCCATTGTTTGTGATCATAGTATAGCCACCATTGCACTATTTTGTTTACTATTTACGTGAAATAACTTTTTCCAACTTTTTACTTTCAAGTTCTTTGTTCTTTTAATCTAAAGTTAGTCTCTAGTAGATAGCATGTAGCTGAATTATAAATTGTTAAGTTTTCTGCCAATCTCTGTGTTTTTATTGAAGAATTTAGTTCACTACATTTAAAATAAATACTGTTAATGGACTTAATTTCATCATTTTTCTTTCTTTATTATTATTATTTATTGTATTGTTTTCTATACAAATGACTGTAAACCGAGTTTCACCCACCCCTGTACATTTTAGATTTTTGTCCCTTATTCTTTTTTAAATATTTTTTATTTTAATTGTTGTTGCATTACAATTTTCTATCTTTTACTCCTATTTCAACCTACCCACCCAACCCTTCCCTCCTCCCTTCCATTTCCACCCACCCCTAGTTTTTATCCATGTGTCCTTTATACTTCTTCCTATAAACCCTTCCCCTTTTCCCCTGAAATTCCCCTGAAATTCCCTCTCCTCTCCCCTCTGAACACTGTCAGACCATTCTCTATTTCAGTATCTTTGGCTATATTTTGCTTGTTTCTCTGCCTTGTTCTTTAGGTTCCTGTGATATCACTTTTTTCTTTTGTTTAGTTTATATTTTGTAGTGAAACATTAGGTACTTTTCTTATTACCTTTTGCATACATTTTATAGCTATTTTATTTGTGATTGCCATGGATATCACACTTAACATTCTAAAGTTGTAACAGTCTAATTTGTGCTAACTTAGCTTCAGTAACAAACAAAAAGTTTGCTTCTTTATACCTCTGCCTCTACTACTTTTGGTTGTCGATGTCACAAAATTACATCTTTGTATATTGAATATTCCCTGGCATAATTTAATAATTATTGAATGCATTAATCCCTTAAATTAGGTAGAATCCAAAATTATAATAATAGTAGCTTTTAGACAAATAATTTTTAAAATGTATTTGGCTCATAAATAATGTAGACAGCAAAAGTAGACTTATAAACTGTAGTTGCAATAACACAAACTTTTATAATTGCCCAAGTTTTTACCTTTACTGAGAATTTTATTTTTTATATAATTTCAAGTTGCTGTCTAATGACCTTGCATTTTACTTTGCAGAACTCCTTTGAGTATTTTGTGCAGGGCAGATCTAGTGGTAATAAATTTGCTTAGCTTTTGTTTCTATATGAATGTTTTAATTTTCCACTCACTTTTGAAGGGCAGTTTTGCCTGCTATTAGATTTTGGTTAAGAATTTTGTTTGTTTGCATTTTTTTTTTCTTTTAGCACTTTAAATATATTGCCTATTGCTTTCTAGCCTCCAAAGTTTCTGATGAGTAGTCTTCTATTCTTAATGAGGATCTTTTGTATCCTATGTGTCAACATTTTCTTGCTGCTTTCAAGATTCTCTCTTTGGCTTTTATTAATTTGAATAAAATCTGTCTCAGTGTGGATCTTTTTTATTTCATTTTTCTTAGAGTTTGCTGAGCTTGTTGTATGTGTATGTTACTTTTTTTATTAAACTTGGGAAGTCATTATTTCTTCAAATATTTTCTCTCCCTATTTCTCTTCTTCTCCTTCTGGGACTACCACATGCTTAAGTGGCTTTACAGATAATACACTATAAGTCCCTTAGACTTGCCTATTCTTCTTCAATCTTTGTTTTTCTGTACTTTGGACTCAGTAGTGCCCATTGTGCTGTATTCAAAATTACTGATTCTTTTTCTGCCTGCTCAAATCTATCTTTGGATTCTGCTATTTTTTTTATTTATTGTACTTTTCAGCTTCATAATTTTTTGTTTTTTCCTCTTAGACTATCTCTTTTTGAAGGTTCCTTTAATCTATACATTTTTCTGACTTTCTGTTTGTTTTAGTTCTTTGAACATCTTTCAGTTGGTTGTTTTAAAGTCTTTGAACAGTAGAACTGCCATGAGGTCTTTTGTCAGGAATAGTTGCCTTGTTTCCCGCCCTCTGCCCCTTTAACACAGGCCATATTTTTTCTTCATTGTACGCTTCGTGATATTTTTAAACTTGACTTTTGAATATAATAATGTGATAATCCTGAATATTATATTTTCTTCTTCTGGGTTTGCCTTTAACAAACAAATGTTTTTGCTTAGTTTTATTTTTATAATTTTTATTTGTAGGCTGTCACTATGTCAAAGATTAGTTTGAGGTATAAACTTATGATCATCTCAAGTCTTTTCTGAGCCTCACCTCCATCCTGGGCACACACAATTGCTTTCTAACTCTCACTGCATATAAAATTGTATTTGCATGTCCTACTCTTTAAAGTCTGCAAGCTGTGAACAGGCTGCTCTAGAAACACATGCACAGCTCTCTGACACAAGGCTGCATTAAGAGCTACAGTAAGCTACAATTTTCTGTCTAAGCCTTCCCCTGGAAGTTGAAAGCCTTCAGTAGACTGCAGGGTTCAAAAATAGTTACAGATTCTGCCAGTGTAATTATGGTCTCAGTGAGGAAAAAGATACCTGGTGCTTCCTAATCTTCTATCTTCCCAGAATCCTCTTATTTCCCTTGCTTTTTGTAAAGTGTGTATGTCTAAAGAATATAGTGTTTATTTTTGTTATGTTTTAAATTTATAAAATGGTATTATAATGCATTATTTTCATATACTTAATGTTTCTTTGTTTAGCATTTTATTTCAACAACTTAAGCGTACTCTATTTGTGAAACTCTATTAATGAATAAAATAGGAGACGTCTCATATACTAATTTCACACTTGGGAGAAATACCAAACTGTTTTTTGATTGTTGCATTAATTCCAGGGAATCAGAGATATATTTATGTGGCTACAGTGGAGGATATTGTCCATAATTTTTATTTTTACAACAGTTTATACAGGCTTTTTGTCATGACAGTGATGGAAACTGAAAATAAATGATATCCAATAATCCAGTCTAATGAGTAGAAATATACAAAGATGTTTTCTGAATACAAGAAGTTGGTGTGTGTATAATCAGGGTGATAAATGGAAAGGGAAAATCCAATAAAAATAAATTATTAAACAATTAAATTAAATTAAAAAATCAATATGAATAACTTAGACAAATAAGAGAATCAGGAAGATATCTATTAAAGACACAACTGCATGCACATATTTTCCAGGTCTGTGGCTGTATCCTTTAGCATTTACTGCAAAATAAAATATCCCAAATTTTAGTAACTTGAATAACTAAGTTATTATTACTGCTTATTACCTTTGTGTCAGCTAAGAATCTTGTCTTGCCACTTGCATGTTTCTGTGGTTGACTGTGGATCTGACAAGCACTTTTGCTAAACTTTCAAAAGCCCAGGGTCTCTGTTGGAACACTCAGTATCTCTTCCATATGTGTGCCAATCATCTAAAAGATTACCCTGGGCTTGTCATTTCTATTGAAAAAGTTCTGAATTAAAGGTTTAGTTGCATTATATTTTGTTGATGATTTCCTTTGCTGTGCAAAACCTTTTAGTTTGATGTAGTCTCATTTGTTATTTTTTTTTCTTTTGTTTACCTTGCCTAAGGAGCTATATTGATATAAATAAAATATTGTTATGAGACATGTCTGAGATTTTACTGTGTTTTCTTCTAGGATTTTTATGGTTTCAGGTCTAACATTTAACTCTATAATCCATTTTGAATTTGTTCTTGTGTGTAGTGTTAGAAAGTGGCCTAGTTTCATTTTTTGACATGTATCTGTCCAATTTTCCCAATACCATTTATTGAATAAATTATTGAACCCATTGTGGTGCTTGCTTCCTGTGTCAAATACTAATTGACTATAAGGTTGTTGATTTATTCCCGGGTTCTCTAGTCTGTTCCATTGATGTATGTGTCTTATTTTAAGCCAGTACCATGTTGTTTTGATTACTCTGGAATTATACTATAATTTGATGTTAGGTAGCATGATTCCTTCAACTTTGTTCTTTTTCAAGACCACTTTTGCTATGTGGGGCCTTTTATGTTTTCATATAAATTTTTGAAATATTTATTTTAGTTTTGTGAAATAAATCATTGGTATCTTAATAGGAGTTGTGTTGACTATATAGATTGCATTGGGTAGTGGAAATCATCAACAAGAGAAAAAGACAAGAAATTAAATGGGAGAACATATTTGCTGATACATCTGATAAGGGGTTTATATCCAAAATTTACAAAGAACTTATAAAACTCAACACCAAAAATAAAATCCTGTTAAAAAATGGGCAAAGGACCTGACTAGACAGTTTTCCAAAGAAAACATAGAGATGGCCAATAGACATATGAAAGGATGCTCAACATCAAATATCATCAGAGAAATGCAAATTAAAACCACAATGAAATATCACTTCATACCTGTCAGAATGGCTATCATGAATAAATCAACAAAGAATAAGGGTTGGTGAAGATGTGGAGAAAGGGGAACCCTTTTGTGCTATTGGTGGGAATGCAGATACGTGTACCCATTGTGGAAAGCAGTATGGATATACCTCAAAAAATTAAACATAGAACTGCCTTATGACCCAGAGATTCCACTTCTGGGGATTTATTTCAAGAAACATCTCACACTAATTAAAAAGATTATATACACCCCTATGTTCATTGTAGCATTATTTACAATTGCCAAGATATGGAAGCAACCCAAGTGTCCATCAATAGGTGAATGGTAAGACAGCTATGGGATATTTACACAATGGAATAATACTCGACCCTAAAAAAGAAAATTTTACCCTTGTGACAGTATGAATGTACCTGGAGGATATGCAAAATGAAATAAGATAGTCAAAGTAGAACAGCTACCATCTGATTTCACTCATATATGTAATCTAATGAACAAACTGAACTAGCAAGCAAAATAAAGATAGAATCATAGAGAAAGAGCAGGCTGACAGCTTGGAGAGGTGGTTAGCGGGTGAAGGGATGAAGCAAAAAGGAAAAAGAACTCGTGAACCTGGATGGCATGTGGTTATTGTAGGTGGGGCTGGGGTATAATGGAGAGATATGGTAATGGAAAAAACATAGTAAAAATAAATTAAAAAATAAAGTAAAATAGGAATTGATAAAAGCTTTAGTTGCAGTACTGCAATATCTTTACATCTGTTGCAAGCTACTGATGAAGTGCAGCATAGATTTAAGTGATAGGAAGCAGGCACTTTTAATGGGTGACTTCCGAAGTCCAATTGTGAAGGGACTGGACACAGGGAAGAGTTAAAACTTGTCGTTTTACAAATCTCTGTGGTTTTTTTGAGGTATGTGATTTCTCCCTATCTCTATTATGCTGAGCTGACTCTGACAAATCAGCTCTTTGCCTTGGCACAGTAATTGTATAAAATGTATTCTGAAATGTAAGGAAGGCAATGAAACATCACTAATTTATTATTTTCCATTAATATTATGAAAATAAGTAAAATTTTTGGCATTATTGTAAAAATACTCATAGTAGCACTAGTAATATTTCGACCCTACTCACTTACAGTAGAACATGTTTTTACATAGTTTACAACTTAAACACAAATAGTGACCTTTATGGTTAGAGCACCCTGCTACATGTATGTTTTTAGCTGCTGCTGGAAAGTCTAACTGAGGTTGTCATTTTATTAGAACACATTTTACTTTGCAACAAAATACTCTGATATTTGGAAACCTGAGTTAATAATGCTGTTTCATTAAAAGTAGTACTTACTTCTCGGAATCAAATCAGTAGATGATTCTTCACAAGGAAGGCATTTAAATATTATAGATAATATTTAAACTTGGAGTTATTCTAAAGGCTGAAATATTGGCAGTTTAGGTCTCAATACCAATGAGTGACAGATACAATTTTGGGCAAATTATCAAATATTGTTTTGTACTTCTTTTAAAACCAATTTCCCCAAGCTGTGTTCTACAGAAATTAATCTTATGACATTACTCATCTAGGGAATACTTATTATCTTGTTTCAGCCTCTTGATGATTCACAGAGTTTTGCACTACTCCTAGAAATTAACAAGAAATGTGGTAAAATTGTAGGTGATATAAGTGTAAATGGGATGCATGTCTCCCTTATGGATAAAATAAATAAATTTCAGTGTATAAGTTGTGTTGCATCTATTTCAAATGTCACAAGACTTTTTATTTTGTTTTCTGTATCTAGACTACTCTCCAGAATGGTGAGATTGCCAGAGAAGTGACTTCTGATAAAAGAAAAGTATTGCTCTTCGTAAACTCAAGTAAGATTATTACTTTTCAATATGCCATTGTGAATAAATGAAAAAAGAACTCTTTCTTTACATTTTTATGAGTCATTTTCTTCATTACTATGTTTTATGAAGCTTCTTTTTCTGTTCTAATACAAATATCAAACTTAAAAAAATCTGGTATGGGTAGGGTAAGAACATTTCAAATGCATGGTGATGTTTAGTGGTCAGACTGTATTTGGACGTAACTTCCTACCATACTCATTTAAACAGCTACATTGGATTGGTGTTACTACTTTAGTGAGCATCATTCAGAGGAATGATCAATATTAATAAGCTTTTCAAAATCTTATTTTATGGGAAGGTGTCCGTAACTCCTTACCAAGATGAGGACTAGTGTCACACATTTCCGTGAATGCTGAAATCCTGCAGAAAGGGTAGATATGCAATAATCCAAAAGAGAGGCTTGGCAAAGTGTTTCTTAAAATGCTTCATACCACTAGAGCTTAGGGAACTATCACATCCTCATTTGTTTATTCAGAACAAAGGATAGCAAGTGTGAAGTTATAAAATAAATTAAACATGACTTCAGAGAAGGAGCATGAGTCAGGAAAGACACCCATGTGAAGATGAGTATCATCTATGACGTTGGTGCTAGAATGAATGTCCTTTTTGGGAGGATCCAAACTGTGTTTGCTATAAAGATCAGAATGTGACTGCCAAAGCTTTGGATGGAAATGACTAAAGCTCTTATCCTAATAATTGTTAGACTATATTTGAATTTTTATTTTCTGACAGTACAGGGATTTCTAATGTAGTGTTAGTGAGAATCATAAAACTCATTGTCATCTATTATGTTTAAATAAATACTAACACTTTTGTGTAAATATTGTGGTATTAAATACTATGTAAATGTAATATTAAAATTGCAAGAATTTTTCAGTATATATCTGTGTTGTAAAAACCATAGACAATTAAGAATGGATACATTGTTGCAGAAAGCTTATTATTAGATTACTTTGACTGAGTTCTTAAAGGTTATGGCAAAGTTCAGAGACATTTAGGATTACAATTAGGTCCACATTTGTTGTTATTACTAAACATTCTTTTAAAGGATCTTTTTTTTTTTTTAAATTTTATTTATTTATTTTTAGAGAGGGAAGGGAGAGGGGGAGAGAGAGAAACATCAATGTGCGGTTGCTGGGGGACATGGCCTGCAACCTAGGCATGTGCCCTGACTGGGGATCGAACCTGCGATGCCTGGTTTGCAGCCCGCGCTCAATCCACTGAGCTACGCCAGCCAGGGCAAACATTCTTTTAGATATGGAAAATTTAGTGTGCTGTGTTTGTCACAGTATTGCCCATATAGGGATGGGTTACTAATAGATTGATTGTGGTTTCCTCAACTAATCCCTACCCACCTGTATCCAGGTAGCTTTTTCCTCATCAATTAAATTAAATACTGTATTATTATTATTTAAATAAACTCAGAAAATGCTATCACATAGTTTCGTAGGAAGCAACAAGGACACATTGTAGTGCACCAAAAAATGCTGGGTTATATTCAAGGTTTTTCATAGCTAGGCCTTTTTTAATAGTTATACTTTTTCCTTATTACATTACTATAGAGAAGCTGGATGGACAATAGAGAGAGGAAGATAACATTATTTAACAAATTGAAACAGGGGTGGGTGATCTAGAACAATCTGTTCTCCCTACCACTGCCTTACCTTAACTCTGAATTTATTCTTCCTTTCCCCAACACTTTAAACTTGATGAACATTTATATTTCCTGGAACCCTATCATTCTTTGGTTTCTTGACCTTCCATTTTGAAATCCATATGGAAAAAACCCACAAAAATAAACAGAGATAGAGAGCAAACTTTAGAAGTGGAAACTATACAGATTATGCTTTGAGACCCATAATGGCTATATTATTGCTCTGCCAGAGATGGTCATTTATCACCTACTTACAATTTCCCAGTGCCACATGTAGCTCTGCATGTTTTCACTTCACCATTGTGTTAAAGTATGGTATACTGTAAACCCTGACAGGATCCCAAGAAAGTTTACATATAAATGAAGAAAAAGAGAAATACAGTTGTAAGGAGAGTAACAACAAGTCAAGGGTGACTATTTTAATCCCCAAAGCACCTTCTTTTACAATAACAACACATAAATATTTTTATTACAAATATATCTGATGCATTTCAAACATTTTTCTCCCTTCTTGGGTAGATATTTTTGCCTCCCATGTTGTTTTTTAAAGAGTTTAATATACTTTATGGAGAAGTAACACATTTGAATTGATATTATTTTGAAAGAGGATGAATAAAAAGGAAAAACTGTTAACAGTATAAGAAAACATAGCCTACTCACATTGCCTATATTCTGGTACTTTGCACATAAGAAATATTTTAAAACTAAATATATGTCTCAGCATGCAGTGTTAGTGAATTTTTATAGTCTCTCACCTGACCTGTAGTATTTTATTTGTATCTCCCATGTTTTATCCATGCCCATATTTGACCACATTTAAAGCTAGTCTGGTTTCACACAGTAATGGAAAATAGCCCCGTGAGCAAAAGCAAGCTGGATGTCTATTGTGTGAGCAGATGCCCAGCTGAATGGCCTGACCCTGCTTTATGCTTGCTGACTTCCCTTCTTGGCTAGAGGACTGCTCTGTCTTTTTGGCATCTTCTCATTACCAGGAAAAAATTACTATAATATAAATACTTAATATTTGAACAAGTAAATTTAATCCTGTTGCTGCTTTTCTATGCTTTGAGAATGTTTGAGCCATCTCACCTTGTACTTTAATTGACCTTTTCATGCTCTGTCCCCTCTTTGTGTTCCACATTGCACCTATCCAGAGGATGCATCTGCTGTGGGCCCATTTGCTACCAAAGTTATTAATGAAGTTTCCAGTGTTTTCAGGCATGTTTGAGATATTTTAAAAGTCACTAGCGGTACTGGTAAAACACATTTATTTGGGGTTAAGTGGGTGGAGTAGGTAAAAACTACCCGCCTCCTCCCAGGACCACATGAAAATTACAGCTAAACTACACAACCATGATTTATAATTACCTGAAATCTAACTGAACACAAGTCCTATAACTAGATATATAGAAGAAGCCACGTCAAGACTGATAGAAAGGGTGGAGACATGGAATGAACTGGTCCCACACCACCATGTGGCAGTTAAAAATC
This sequence comes from Tonatia bakeri, assembly GCA_004024845.1. NCBI lineage: Eukaryota > Metazoa > Chordata > Mammalia > Chiroptera > Phyllostomidae > Tonatia > Tonatia bakeri. Next base: position 118,724 of record PVIA01003128.1, read on the forward strand.
CAGAGGGATATTTCCACTGCAGAGGAACCCTCGAGGAGCCCTGCCCCATGTTATCTACCTAAGCATTTCAGTGTGGGGAAACAAAGTCCAGATAACGTCTGGCTGTAAAACCCAGTGAGGTTTGTGACACAGGACTTCTGGAGACTCAGGCTTTCCCCTTGAAGGGTCCACACATAGACTTACTTACTGATGGCAACAGCTCAAAAAGTACACATGCAGAGGAGAAACTGAATTCTATTGCATGGTTTTAGGATGAGGGCTAGAGAGTCAGGTTTCTTCCAGACAAAATTGCTATCAGAGCAATTGTTCCTTTGTTAAAACCCTCTCTCCCCCACCATGTAGAAGGCAGGCACTGTTCATTCTGCCTTGGTGATTTCCCGAAACCTTGTCTCACCCAATTTGAGAACCCACCAAAATGATCCCAGTAGTATTTCCATACAACTGGCCTGTTTTGGTTTGTGCTGTGGGCTTTCTTAACATCTCTCAAAGTTTTACAAACCCCAAATAAGGAGGTTATGTCTCAGAATGCCCAATACTAAGCAGCACCAAGGCTGACAAGAGTGGCAGCCAACCACAGTGAGTAGCTTACCCTCTACTAGGTACTTCCAAGCCCATGAAAAGTGGTAACTATCTGCAGATCACTCTGTAGCTCCTACTAGGCAGTGGCTGATCTTGGCCCACTCAGAGCCCTTCTCAGGATGCTTCAGAATCAATATACTTAGTGGGTAGCTTCAGACCACAACAGATACCACCCAACTAATTCTACAAATGACACACCAAAGTGGATTAGCATGCCCTAGAGTCCTATGAATCTTGCTTAGGAGGGTCAATTCCTGCACAACCACATCTCCACTGCAGTTGTGACCAGTCCTTCCAGCCAATCAGGTTAAGGGACTTTCTCTCCAATTGACATGCCAACAGAAATCAAGGGTCAGCTATAACAGGAGTACTCACACAACCCAGACAAAGGACACACCTGATGCACCTGGCTCAGATGACTAGGATAACTGTGTCACTGGCTCCACAGGACTACATAGGCTACTCTCTGCCAAGACTGGGGGATGTAGTGTCTCTACCTAATACACAGAAACAAACACAGGGAGGCAGCCAAAAGGAAGGGACAAAGAAACATATCTCAAATTAAAACACAGAACAAAACTCCAGAAAAAGGACGAAACAAAATAGAGATAGGCAATCTACCAGATGCACAGTTGAAAACATTGGTTTTAAGAATGGTCAATGAACTTAGGGGAAGAACTGATAGTTGTAGAACTACAATAAAGAGATAGGAAACAAAAATAGAGATAGAAAGTACCATACAATCTCACTTATATGTGGAATCTAATGAACAGAAAAAAGTGACAAACAAAATAGAAATAGAGATATGAATTCATGAAATAGACCAACAGCTGTCAGAAGGGAGAGGGGGCTTTATGAAAGAAGGTGAAAGGATTAACCAAAGAACATATATGCATAATCCATAGACACAGACAATGGTGTGGTGATTGCCAGAGAAAAGGGTGGATGGGGCTAGGTAGAGGTGGGTAAAGGAGGGATAGTAAATGTGACATGTGTCATAGTATCAACAATAAAAATAAAGCAAAAAAAAATCATAAAAATCAATTACTCAGAAACAAAAAATCCATTAACTGAAATGTGAATACATTAAATATTTGATGAAATAGAGGAACAAATCAGCATTTTGGAAGACAAGGAAGCAGAAAACATCAAATCACAATAGCAAAAAGAAAAGACAGAATCCAATAAATGAAGATAATTTAAGGAACCTCTGGGACAAGTTCAAGCATACCAACATTTGGATTATAGGAGCACCAGAAAGAAGAGTGAGAGAGCAAGAAATTGAAAACCTATTTGAAGAAATAATGCCAGAAATCTTCCAAAAAATGTTGAAGGAAATAGATATACAAGTTCAGGAAGCACAGAATCCCAAACAAGATGAACCCAAAGAGACCCACACTAAAATACTTCATAATTTAAATATCAAAGGTTAAAGGCACAAAGAGAATCCTAAAAGCAGCAATAGAAAAGCAATCAGTTACCTACAAGGGGGCTCCCATTAGAATATAAGCTATTTTCTCAACAGAAACTGCAGGCCAGAAAGGATTGGCAAGAAATATTCAAAGTGTTGAAAAGGAAGGACCTATAACCAAGATTATACTACCCAGAAAGGCTATCATTTAGATTTGAAGGACAGATAATGAACTTCCCAGACAAGAAAAAGCTAGAGGAATTCATGACCACAAACTGGTATTATAAGAAATGTTAAAGGGTTGTCTTTGAGAAAATGAAAAAAAGAAATATCAACAATATTAATAATAAAATGGTAATAACTACATACCTACTGATAAATACATTAGTTGTAAATGGATTAAATGCTCTCAACAAAAGACTTAGGGTGGCTGAATGGATAAGAAGACAAGATCCATACACATGCTGTCCTATAGACCCATTTCAGATGAAAAGAGACACACAGATTGGAAGTAAAGGGAGGAAAAAATATTTCATGCAAATGAGAACAAACAAACAACAAAAGCTGGAGTATATTTAAATGAGATGAAATAGGTTTTAAAACAAACACTATAACAAGAAACAAAGAAGGACCTAGCAATTCTAATTCTGCATATTTGTTTAAAGAAACCCAGAACACTAATTTGAAAAGACATGCACAAACACATTTTTATTGCAGCATTTTTTACAATGGCAAAGAAATTATAAAAAATGTGGAAGAAATCTGAGTGTCCACTGATGTGTGAATGGATGAAGGTGAGGTGGTATACATATACAATTAAATGTTAATCAGTCATATAAAATAATGAAATCTTGCCATCTGTGAAAACATGGATGGACTAGAAGGAATTGTGCTAAGTAAAATGGGTCTGACAGAGAAAGATAAATGTCATGTGGTTTCACTTATATGTGAAAAGTAAAAAAAAAAATAAGTGAATAAACAGAACAGAAAATTATAGGTAGTATGACCAGTGTGAGGTAATATTTCATTGTGATTTTAATTTGCATTTCTCTAATAAGTAGTGATGTTGAGCATCTTTTCATATGTCTATTGGCTGTGTGTCTGCATGTCCTCTTTGAAGATGTATCTATTCAGGTCCTTTGCCCATTTTTTAGTTGTGTCATTTCTTTCTTTGTATGTGTGTGTGTGTGTGTTGAGTTTTATAAATTCTTTATAAATTTTGGATAGTAACCCCTTTTCAGATGTATCAAGATATGTTCTTCCATTCAGTGGATTGTCTTTGTATTTTGTTGATAGTTTCTTTTGCTTTGCAAAAACTTTAGTCTGATGTAGTTCCATTCATTTTTTCTTTTGTTTCACTTGCCTGAGGAGATATATCAGTAAAAAATATTGCTATGAGCAATGTCTGAGATTTTACTGCCTAGCTTTTCTTCTAGGATTTTTATGGTATTAGGTATAACATTTAAGTCTTTGATGCATTTTAAATTTATTCTTGTGTATGGTATAAGAAGGTGGTCTACATGCATGTATCTCTCCAATTTTCTACAAGTATCTCTCCAATTTTCCCAACACCATTTATTGATAGACTATCAATGTCTATCCCCATTGTATGTTCTTGCTTCCTCTGTCATGTATTAATTGAGTATAAAGGGATTGGGAAAAGTGAGTGGAAAAGGGAAAGGGATTAATATGTTCAAATTTCCAGTTATAAAATTAGTTTTAGGGGTTTAAGGTACAGCATAAAATATTATTCATAATATTATAATAACTATGTTACATAGCCTGATAGGTATTATTCTCATTGGGCTGATCCCTTTTCAGTTATAGAACTGTCCAACCACTACATTGTACACCTGAAACTAGTATAATATTGTATGTCAAAAGTAATCAAAAAATAAAATTTATTTAAAAGATCTTTATTCCTAGTTTTGTATATCATGCCTATCATAACTTTGTTGTCTATCATTGATAAAATGACACAATTGTAAAAGGCAAAAAAAAAAAAAAAAAGCCTGGACTTGAGCTCAAAACTGACTTCATATTCTGGGCAACTTTTTAAATGTTTAAAAGACAGAGACTGTGAACCACTCTCTGTTTCTTGAATATGGGGCCTACATCTCATACCATTCATCTTGTTTCTCCTTCCTGGAAATTTCCAGTTAGGAGAGACATTAAGGATTCCAGAAATGTCGTGACATCAATAATCCACAAGTCATATTTTGACTACAGGGATACTCGAGCCGGTGGATGCATTCTTCTCTCATCTTTCCTCAGATGTGTTTCCTGAGAAACTATATTCATAGGAACCTTATGGCTTGCCCCATTTTGTTGTAACTTTGAATCTGACCCAGTCTTCCACCCTTTTTGTTTCTCCTGAACCTTCTAAATATTCCCTGTATGACTTACCTGTTACCACCAGGTATTTTAGGCATTCCACCATGGCCATCTTGTTCACCAGCCCAGGAAATATGACAATAAAGGTTTGGGAAACAGCCTGACTGATTTTACACAATAGGTCATTCTATCCTCATTATAAAGATTATTTATCTGCCTAGGTCACTTGTTGGGCATGGTTCATACATATCTTCCCATTCTATGATGATTGGAGTAGATTAACCACATACCTCTTTCCCAGTTCTCCTTGTACCAATATTACAATCATATTTCTTTGATTCTTTACTGTTTCAAATGATTAAGCTAAACTAATAAATCAACCAGCTCATAAAACAGTATGTCTTTCCAGGCAAAATAAACAAGCAGGTGTCTGATCCAAATTCAGTCCACTAAGAGTATTTTCCTTCATGATAGTCTTCAGGATTATCCTGGAGGCCATTGTGCCATAGCTGTCCACTTGTAAATAGTTCCTATATATCCTGTAAATATATCCTATAGATACATCAACCTGGCAAGTTTTGTCCTTGGTCAACTATTTATAGGAACTCCCCATCAGGCTATAGATATAGGCAGAGAGAGAGAGAGAAGGCATTGTAGAGTTGACCATAGGCCTTTGGGCCACTTTTTTCATTCAACGTGTTCCTCAGGTCCTGCTCAGGCCCAGTGGTATATATATCACATCACTTTGGTGATAGTTGCTGATGTACACACTCAGTGTTATGGTTTCTGGGGGCTACAAAGTACTCAGTTTATAAAGTATACAGAAAAACTTGGTGGCCCATGGTTAAATGTTTACTCTTTTTTAAGTCTCTATGAAAGACCTAAGGCTGCTTTCTTTAAAGGAGAGTAGTTATGCACTGTGGATGATAGAGCTTTGTTCCAAAATTGTTAGGGCCTGCACTGTAGTTCAAACAGCAGGGCCTGCTAAAACTCAGACTGCCACTGGAACTCCAGGGACCCCCACTGGCTTCCACTGGAACTTCAGGAACCGGCAGATCAGCTAGATCACATGACCCAGAAGGCTGGATCTGTTGCCAGGTTCTGAGTTCCATTTAAAACTAGCAGCATATCCCTAAATGAAGTATGTATTTCCTCCCAAATCCAAAGATGGCCCAGTAGGCAAAGTACAAAAAGCCAGAAACAAACTTGTCTTTTACCTTGTAAGGGATATTTTGACAACCTCCAGACAACTGGAGCCTAGAAACTTTGGAAGCAAAATATTTAAGCCAACAGAAATCCTATGAATTTAAGGATCAAATTCATAGAATGAAAATACTTGCTTAATGTTACCCAATAGGGCTTTATGATTTTTGAATACCCTTAAGTATCAGAGAGTAGTGGTTCTCAAATAGAGATGAATCAAAATCACCCAGAGGGCTTATTGAAAGCACAGTTTCCAATTCTGTATATCTAGGATGGAGCCTGAGAATTTGAATTTCTAACAAGTTCCCAGGCACTGTTGATGCAGGGACCATGCTTTGAGAATCATTAGAGACTGCAATGGATGATTTATATTAGAAATCAAGTTATAAGTTGACTCTACTGTGATTTGTCACTAATAACTGTGTTTTATTTCTAAATGACATTCAGACTCCAAAATACCAGGTGCACTGTGAGAACCATGCTGGAACTCTTGTGTTAATTAGCTTGCATCTAGGCACTGTGTGACATTTGCACAGTAGAATTCAACACAGTATACTTCAGAAAAGATAAATTTGTAAGAATGAATACTGAATATTCTACATATAACATATAGAATCTTTACAAAAAAGTATAAAAATAAAAAAGACAAATGTATTAAAATAATATTTGTAGCAGATATATGAATTATTTTTGAAACATTCTAAATTCTAACCTGTGTTAAACTCTAATCTAATTCTCCTATAGAGCATATTTGAATAAAAGTTATTTTGTGAACAATGGAAATACATTTGGTTATGTTATGGGTACTCCCTATTTTCTGTGTCAAAACTAAATTGCCCATAACAGTTATTTTGTAGCTTTCACTCATTTATTCATCCTTTCAACAAGTATGTGTTGAATATCCAGCATATACTAGGTTCTTTGTTAACCATGGAGATTCAAAGATTTGAAAGATATAAATGCTACCTTTATGAGGCTCACAGTCCAGTGATTTCTAACTGAGTCTTTATAGAGGAAGGCCTGCATTCTGCCTCTGCTTCTTCCTAGGATAATTATGTGTTTCATTATATATAACAGCAAAATTTAGCTGTTAACTGTCTTCTACAGTCCTCATATCCCTCAACTAAGAATGTTGGTTCGGACGAAAAAGGTAGTAAGACTTATGTTCCATATTTTCTGCTCTTAAGATTACAATTCATATCTATTTTTATTCAGTGTGTCAAATTAAAAAATAGAATATAGAGGTTTTTTAAAATATCTCCAAAAGATATTTTTCTGTTATAAACTCCAATGGCTACTATAGCACCCTAACCTGTTTTACTAACTTAAGAGTCAATAATTATGTATAGTTAAAATTACAAGACATAGTGATTTTTTTTAAAGATTTTTTAAATTTACTTTTTAGAGAGGGAAGGGAGGGAGAAAGAGAGAGAGAGAAACATCAATGTGCGGTTGCTGGGGGCCATGGCCTGCAACCCAGGTATGTGCCCTGACTAAAAATCGAACCTGCGATGCTTTGGTTCACAGCCCGCGCTCAATCCGCTGAGATACGCCAGCCAGGGCAAGGCACAGTGCTTTAAGTCTGCTGTTGACAACATTGGTAATACCAATAAGGGTATGGCTATGTACTATCAGTTTGAAATGCTTAGCTTCCATTAATTTCAATTATTTCTCCTTGAGAAAAGAAATGAAGAATTAGCTCCAAATAACTAGAAGATTATGTCAAATGGATATTTTTCTCCATTTGAAAACCTTAGAAAGGTATTGTCACAGCACATACTATTTTTTTCTTTAAACATTTGTCAGTGCCTTGTACATGTGTATTGTTTCAATAAAGCTTCCTGCACACTCTTATAGAAGATTCATAAGCTATTTTAACATCCCTGTCATCAAACATAGCACACGTCACAGAAGTGAAATGCCTGGTCATTCGGGCAAGAGCTACTGTTAGCAAGATAGTGTAACAGGCTCCAAGTGAGGAAGCAGCCACTCGCTCACTTTCAGTCGATGACACAGGCAGCCAGAGATCTGTAGGAAGAGGTAGAACGACAAGATGATAAGAGTGAATGGGGCGTAGATAGAATGGTGCAATTACACTACAAACAGCTTTTCATTGCCATTATAGCCTGCTGGGTTAGCGTATTTTCTAGATGTGCAGTTTGTTATTGTTTCTTATACTGCTTATTTCAAATTTTACCATTTCAGCATTTTCTGTTTTATCTGTCTTCCCATATATTGTACTCATTCTTTATAAAGCTTTTTTGTTTATGGGACTTTTAGTCCCATAAAAACAAACAAATAAAAACAAACAAAAAACATTTTAAGTTATGATTTTTAGTATTAGGCTGAGAATTACCAGGAAACAAGGTCTCTGTGATGTCAAACTCCCTGCATTGCATGGGGCCATTTGGTAATGGTAAGATAGATATTTTATTCTAAAAATTATTTTTTTTATTTTATTTAGTTTATTGTTTTTCAAGTGCAGTTGTCTCTATTTTCTCCATGCCCTCCCCCTGCCCCACCCCACCCCAACTCCTATCCTCAATCCTAACCCTTTGGATTTGTCCACGGGTCCTTTTATACATGTTCCTTAAGACCCTGCCCCTTCTTTCCCATATTATCCCCCCCTGCCTTCCCGCTGGTTACTGTCGATCTGTTATTTATTTCAATATTTCTCTTTATATTTTGCTTGCTTGTTTTGTTGATCAGGTTCCACTTATAGGTGAGAACATATCTTATTTGTCCCTCACTGCCTGGCTTACTTCGCTTAGCATAATGCTCTCCAGTTCCATCCATGCTGTTGAAAAGGGCAGAAGCTCCTTCTTTTTTACTGCTGTGTAGTATTCCATCATGTAAATGTACCATAGCAATGAAGACCACTATTTTCATTCTTATTTTGGCTCATCAGAATCAATAGTGTAGGAAAAAGGTAAAATGCTTTGCAAATTTTGGTTAACTTTTAGACATCACAAGAGCACAATTTGAAACAGCTTGGCAAAGCACTTATGTTGCTCTCATTGATTAATTAGCTGAAAATTATAAATTATATTGAAAAACACACACCTTTAATTGAGGAAGACCTATTTTTTAGATTAAACCAATGATACTAATTATTATTAAATGTTTTCCTCTCACTAAATTATTATATTATGACAGAACAATAAAAAGGCAGACTCTCTAAATTTGCTATATTTTTTTGTCTTAGTATTTACTGAATTACACAGAATCAGAGAATTCATAAGATGGCTAAGTGTGACCAAATCTGTGAGACCAGCCAGTCTGGGCCTGGCCACAATGTCCTGATTAAAACACCTAACTTGTCAGACGCTCATGCTGAGCAAGGCAGAAAAATAACAAACAGGTTTTGATTGTTTTAGAACAAAGCCAGAAGCAGTTTGGTGTTGCCAGATTTTACTTGGCCTGGAATAAATGAGTCTGTGACTCAAATCATCTACTTTATGAATTTCCTAACTTTACTTACTTTATTTGGGCCTTAGTTATTTTACCTATAGAGTAAGTTAGCCCCATTCCAGTGCTACATTCTAATTATGCTTTGTCCTAGTGTTAAGGTGTGGGATTATCTCCAGCAGAAAAATACTAATTTAATTAGGTTGTTCTCTTCTAAATATGTTTATTTGCTTTATTAATTTATCATATTAATAAAAGTAATAAGTCTATACTATATCTCAAATACCTTTAAACAAGTAAAGTGAGCAATTTATGCAGTTATTTGTCCATTTACTTTAAGTTTATTTTTTCAAAGAAAGTATCCTTTTTAAGAAAGACTGTATTTATTTGTTTTTAGAGAAAGGGGAAGAAAGGGAGAAAGAGAGGGAGAGAAACATCAATGTATAAAAGATACATCTAGTAGTTGCCCTTTGCATACCCCCAACCGGGGACCAGGCCTACAACCCAGGGATGTGCCCCCACCAGGAATTGAACTGGTGACCTTTCAGTTCACAGGCCAGCACTCAATCTACTGAGCCACAGCAGCCAGGGCTGAGCTTCATTTTTAACCATAAAAAATACTAAAGCATCAGCTTTACTTAGACTATCCCTATGATTTCGATTTATCTTTTAGCATTTGAAAGCTTTATTTTCAACTAGGATGACTATGTTACTTTAAGTAGTTTGTTAAAATGTTTGAGTACTCATATCTTCCTAGTTTAATTATAAACATAAAAAGTTCTTGGTAGAAACATACATCAGAATAGTTTAATAAAATGACCATTATTCCAATTTTACTGTTACTGGAGTTTAAAAAGGGATACTTATTCTCTTTCTATACAACATAATTCTCAGTTTCTATGAGTTGAATATGTAAGATGGGAGTTTAATATTGTTTTTAGTTACAAAATATATGAATACTTCCTATTTGATAACTATCTTTTATGAAATATACCCTACTAGTTGTTTGACATATAAAACATCATTTGATCATTTGAATAAATGAGATGTCATAGATAAAAATATGCTCTGGCATATTCCCATCACCAGTTGGAGCATCATCCCATAACCAACCAAAGGCTTGCAGGTTTGATTCCTGATCAGGGCACATGCCTAGATTGCAGGTTTGATCGCTGGTCTGGTGCATGCAAGAGACAACCTATCAGTTTATCTTTCACAACTTTGTTTCTCTCTTTCCCTTTCTCTCTTTTCAAAAGAAAGGAAAAAAAAAGTGTCCTCAGGTGAGGAAAAGGAAAATAAATCTAAGAAAAAATATATAACATTATTGGAAAACAGGCCAAAATCCTACAAATGAGCAAGATTTGTTTTCAAATAAAATGTTGTGCATTTTGTTTATTTAAATATAGAAATGGCTTAACAGAGAGTTATAAACTGTAACAGTGTATATTACTTTAAAACTACTGGAAACTCTATTTCTCAACATTGCCCTATATTTATATTGTCACAAGTACCCCCTATATATCAAGGATTTAGAAGAAATACCTATGACTTACATTGAAATAAAAACATATTCCACACCATATGCCAAAATGTGTTATTTTATCTTGACAAAGAAAGGATACCAGTAATGAACTTGCTGATTTAAATTTGACAATATATTTAATTAAAATCGTTTTTTTGGAGACACATCTCATTATAAACATTTTTTGTGTCTTGCTGTTAAAATTATTCATTGCATATCATTTGTGGTTAAATTTGTTGCATGAATTTAGGTGATGAATGAAAAGATGCCATGTGAGCTATCCTGTATTTGAAGAAAAATGAAATGTAATTTATATTCAATGTGAAAATATTTTAGTAGTAAAAACCTTGATGGTGTTGACTTTAAAATATTATTTATTTCTAAAATATGAGTCAGATTCCCATTTGATAAGTTCTTCAAGAAATACTTAAGATGTAAGATGGTGTACTAAAACAGAGAAATTTTAGATTACATATTACAAAAAAGTAGATTTATCCTGTCAAGTTGTAATGAAATGTATGCATATTTTCACCATTGATTGGAGTTCTTTTATCATTTTATATAACCTTCTTATTAACAGTAAGTTTCCAAAGTCACGGCCACAAAATTCTCTCTGTAATTTTATTTTAGCACTTTGTTTTAGTTATTTATTGTTGTATAATAAATTAGCACAAACTTAGTGACTTAAAACTACACATATTTATTATCTCAAAGTGTCTGTGGGTCTGGAATCCCAGCACACCTGGTCTGGGCCTTGGCTTCAGGCATTTATTGGGCTTTATACTGTAGGTGTTAGCCAGGGCTGAAGTCTTGCAGAAAGTTGTCAAAGTTGTTTCTGATCCTACTCATTTTTGTTATTTATTCAGGACCTTTCTCTTCAAGCAAATTGAATAAATGTAAGAAGGCATCAAAAATTTAAAATACTTAACATGTTATAAGTAAGGATGATCATTTAATATAGTGCAGGTGACTAATATTGGACATTTTTGTTATTGTTGTTCAAATACAGTTCTCTCCATTTCCCCACCACCACTCTCTCCCACCCCATCCATCCCCATCTCCCATCCTGGATCCTATGCCTCTTTGGCTTTTTCAATGGGTCCCTTATACATGTTCCTTGATGACCCTTCCCTTTCTTTCCTCGCGTTACCCTCCTCCCCTCTGGTTACTATCAGTATGTTCTTTATTTCAATGTCCCTGGTTCTATTTTGCTTGCTTGTTTGTTTTATTGATTAGGTTCCACTTAGGTGATATCATGTGGTATTTGTCTTTCACTGCTACAGTGTCTTTCACTGTCTTTCATTTGGCTTATTTCACTTAGCATAATGCTCTCCATATCCATCCATACTGTCAAAAACAGTAGGATGTCCTTTCTTTCTGCTGTGTAGTATTCCATTGTGTAAACGTACCACATTTTTTTGATTCACTCATTTACTGATGGGCACATAGGTTGCTTCCAGCACTTGGCTATTGTAAATTGTACTGCTATGAACATTAGGGTGCATAGGTTCTTTTGCATTGGTGTTTCAGGATTATTAGGGTATAATCCCAGCAGTGGAATTGCCTGGTCAAAAGGCCGTTCCTTTTTTAGTTTTCTGAGGAAATTCCATGCAGCTCGCCATAATCCTGGGGGCGCTTCTTTTGAGAGACTTTAGAACTGCCCCAGAATATGGTGAACTGCACACACAGCAACTATTTAAGGAAATCAACAACAAAGCAAAATGTAAGAAGCAATGCAGAAATGTTTATTTGTGAGGTAATTGGTTGCATTGCACAACTTCAGAAATGGTTTATTTAGATAAATAATTTTTTAGTTCAGGCTGACATATTTCAGCCTAGTCAAAGGGCAAATTCATCTATAGGTTCTTCAGAAAATGCATATTCTAAAGCCATCACCTAACCTTAACACTGTTTAGGAGGATCCACTCCTAAAAGGTTAAGTAAAATTTTATTCCAGGGATTCTATAAGAACAGTCATCATATCTTAGTTCACTCTACCAGGTCACAGCTGTGATCTCCCCAACATCTCTTTTGGGGACCTGCGTGAACTCTTCTCACTACAGCTACTCATCTTTGCAGCCACTCTGTGTGTGCACAATGTGGGATACTTTGCTGGTTGATTATTTTGTCTTCACTAAATACATGCCACTATAATTATGAATCCAAGCATTCCCTTTCTTTTCCCAGTCTAACACATTTAGAAGAATAAAAGTAATGAGGAATAGCATTGCAAGTGGGAAGATGAAAGAAAATTTAGTAGTGATGGAGAATTACTGAGGGCCAATAAACAGTCATTCAGAAAAAGAAATTAATGATTCAGAGTAATAGAAGGCGACAATGCAATACTGTGGGCTGATATGAACTACTGAATAATGTCTTGGCTGCCCAATATTTCAATAGGGCCAGATGGTAGCAAAAAGTCACCACAGCACTGCAGTAATGTTCTTGTCTTCTGAGATTTGGCATGCTTCCAGATTAACCATCTGTTAAACAAAAAACTTAACTGTCATGGCTGGAAGCCTGTTTAGAAGAAAGAGTGTATTTAGCTGTGTGCTAGCCAAAAAAAAAAACCCAAAAAACATTCCTGGGGAAGAAAGTCTAAACCACCAGCATCAGGGCTAGGTAGAGAAGGCAATATACCTAACCATCCTGAAGCTAACAGGCACTTTTACACATTGTATTTTGGGGAAGAAAGTTTGTAAGTTGTTTTGAAAGAATTTAGCAACAGTGTAAAAGAGTTCCCCTTTCTCCACATCCTCACCAGCACTTGTTTGTTGATTTATTAATGATAGCCATTCTGACAGGTGAGAGGTGATATCTAATTTTGGTTATTTATTTAATCATTTTTATTGTTATTCTATTACAATTGTCCCAATATTTCTCCTTTTGCCCTCCTCCACCCATTGCACCCCCACTCCCACAGTCAATTCCTACACTGTTGGCCATGTCCGTGGGTCATTCACACATGTTCTTTGTCTGGTCCCCTCCCCTTGTTTCCCCACTATCCCCCTCTCCACTGTCTTCTGTTCACTTTCAGTCTGTTGCATGTTTCCAGGCCTATGGTGCTATTTTGTTAGTTTATTTTGTTCATTAGATTTCCCTTATAGGTGACATTATATGGTATTTGTCTTTCACATACTGGCTTATTTCACTTGGCATACTATTCTCCAGTTCTATCCATGGTGTTGCAAAATGTAGGCATTCCTTCTTTCTGCTGTGTTATGTTCCATTGTGTAAATGTACCACATTTTCAATTCACTCATTTCTGATGGGTGCTTAGGCTCTTTCCAGCACTTGGCTATTATAAATAACACTGCTGTGAATATTGGTGTGCATAGATTCTTGAACTGATGTTTCAGGATTCTTAGGGTATAATTTCAGCAATGGGATTGCTGAGTCAAAGGGTAGTTCCATTTTTACTTTTCTAAGGAAATTCCATACTGTTTTCCACAGTAGCTGTACCAGTCTGCATTCCCACCAACAGTGCACTAGGGTTCCCTTTTCTCCACGACTTCTCCATACTTGCTGTTTCTTGACTTGTTTATGATGGCTATTCTTACCAGTGTGAAGTGGTATGTCATTGTGATTTTAATTGGCATCTGATAGCTAGTGATGCTGAGCATCCTTTCACATGTCTCTGGGTCTTCTGTATGTCCTCCTTAGTGTAGTTCTTTGCCTAGTGTCCCAATTCTTTGCCTATTTTGTAACTGTTTGTCTTCCCAGAGTGAAGTCGTGTGAGTTCTTTATGTATTTTGGAGATCAAATCCTTGTCCAAGGTATCATTTGCAAATATATTTTTCCAGATAGTTGGTTCCCTTTTCATTTAACTGCTGTTTTATCTAGCCATGCAGAAGCTTTTTATTTTGATGAGATCCCATTTGTTTATTCTTTCCTTTATGTCCCTTGCTTTAGGGGGCATGTAGATGAAAATATTGCTGCATGGAATATCTGAGATTTTCCTGCCTGTGTTCTCTTCTAGGACTTAGCAATTCATAATGCCATTTAAAGAACTGAATAAAAAATCAAAGTATAAAAATATATTTCTGAGTAATACAAAGTCATGTCCTTACTAAGATGTAAGAGGAATTTCCTCCAGCATGAAACATATACTGTGTGTGTGTGTTTGTATGTGTGTATCTATACCAGTATCTTTAAAATTGTTTATATGTGATGTCATGGCAGGACATATAACAGATGAGTGTGGGATGAGCTCACTAATCAAAAGTAGAAACTAACTTGACAGCATCAGAAAAAGGTTTTCCATTTTCTGCTGTTAAAAGATAAACTGAGGCATATAACAAATTTTAAATTTATTTGAGCAAAAATTACTTTGAATTGGGTAGTGCCAAACTAGATGTAGTTCAGAGTGTTACACTATCAGGAGCTAGGAGAAAGAATTTTTTAGAGAGAAGGCAGAGGTAATCAACCAAATTATTTGACTGGCTATAATTTAAGCAGATGCATTATTCCGGAAAGCCTGGTGGCTACTTGTGAACTGGCACTTAGGTTTCTTAAGCTTGAAGCATTACAAGTTTAGAGTTTTATTTGCTTAGGAGGCTACCAAGACACTAAAGCCACCACAATTTAATGCCCTCCTTATTTAATTAATTTAGCACTTGTCATTTTAGGAGGTTAAATTTTCCTGTTCCTGATTCTCTGATAGTAAATTTAGTGTAGAGAGACTATCGACAAGTAAGTTACTCTGAGGAGAGAAAAATAAATGCTTACATCCTGAGCAAAGATTTCTCTATATTTTTCCCAAGAAGGCTCTGAGGAATACAGTATTCTCTCTAGAACATTAATCCAGAGCTATTACCATAGTATGCTGTGACATTTTTACAATTTAATCTTCAGGTTGATTTTCTTTTATTTTGGGGAATAATATGTCTTTTTTTAATTGACATATAACATTGTGTAAATTTGAGGTGAACAACATGGTGATTTGATACATTTATAATGGCAGTTTAGCATAAGCTAACAAACACATCCATTATATCATGTAATTACACTTTTTTGTGGTGAGAATATTTAAGATCTAGTTTCTTGCAGCTTTGAATTACATGACAGTATTGCTAAGTATAAAGACAATACTGTGCATTATATCTCCTGAATCTATTCATCATCTGTGAGTTTGTATCCTTTGATCAATATCTTGTTAATTTCTGCCACCCTCCTCCACCCTCTCCAGTCCTGGGTAACCACCATTCCTTTCTCTGTTTCTATGAGTTTTGTTTTTGTTAGATCCCACATGTAAGTGATATCATACAGTGTTTGTCTTTCTCTGAATTCTCTGACTTAGTACAGTGCCCTCATTGACCATCCATGTTGTAGCAAAAGGCAGGAGATCCTTCTTTATTGTGGCAGAATAATATTTCATTGTATATAAATATAAGTCATCTTTAATCCATTTAGTCATTGATGGACATTTAAGTTGTTTACATGTTTTGGTTATTGTTTATAATGTTTTAATTAGCATAGAATATCCTGTTATCCTGTTTGTATTACTTTTGGATATATACCCAGAATCATTGTTGGATCATATTGTACTTAAATATATAATTTTCTGAGGAAACTCTATACTGTTTTCCATAGTAGCTGATTCAATTTACATTACTATCAACAGTGTACAGAAACTCCTTTTTCTCCACATCCTCTCCCACATTTGTTATCTCAAATCTTTTTGATGATAGCTTTTTTAATAGGTTGAGGTGACATTTCATTGGTATTTTGACTCCATTGTCAAATATTAGTTGACCATATATGTAAGTGATTTTTACTGAGTTCTCTTTTCTGTTCCATTCATCTATACATCTATTTTACATCAGTGCCATGCTGTTTTGATTGCCAAAGCTTTATAGTATACTTTTTAATCATGAAGTGTGATACCTCCAGCTTTCTTTCTCTTCTTCAGGATTCTTTTTGTTATTTTGGATTTTTGCAGTTACGTAAATTTTGAGAATTATATTTCTATTTATATGAAAAATGTCATTGGGATTTTGATAAGATTTGCCTTGTTTCTGTAGATGAGTTTGGTGGGCATGGACATTTCCATGATATAAATTTTGGAAACCCATGAACATGGAGCATTTGTGTCTCCTTCAGTGTTTTTTCATCAACATCTTGTAGTTCACATTAAACAGATCGACCATTTTTCTGATTAAATGTATTCCTAGGGATTTTATTGTTTTTGATATTATTGTGAATTTGAAAGTTTTAAAATTTCTTTTTCAAACATTTTGCTCTTAGTCTATAGAAACAATTGATTTATGGGTGTTGATGTTATATCCTGCAATTTTACTGAATTTGTAGGTTTGTTCCAACAGTTTTTGGTTGAGTCTTTAGAATTTCCTATATACAAAGTCTTTCCAGAAGGTACCCAGGCATGTAATATAGAAAATAGAAGCATTTATTAAAGAAGGTAAAAGATATAAGAAATATTATACATAAGACAATGATGCCTCAGTCCCCTTCCATGGAGGCACCTTGGGACCACACACAGTTCTCCCAATCACCATCAGATATCCCACTGGTATTAATTCTCATTTAAATGTTAGATATAATTCACCAGGGAAACTATCTAATACTGTGTTGGGAGTTTATTATTTTTATTACTTATTTAATCCCCTTACTCTACTAACATCTTCAAATTTCCTATTCAATATTCAGTCCTGGTAAGTTGTATATTTCTGAAAATTTATCCACTTTTTATAGGTTATCCAATATGTTGGTACATGATTGTTCATAGTATTTTCTGATGATTCTATGTATTTCTGTATTATTAGCTGTAATGTATTCTCATTCATTCTTGATTTTTTTTTTTGAGTCTTCTGTTTTTCTTTGTTAGTCTAGCTAACAGTCTGACAATTTTATCTTTTAAATCCTAATTTTCAGCCCTGGCTGGTTTTTCTCAGTGGATTAAGTGCAGGTTGGTGAACCAAAGGGTCCCTGATTTTGTTCCCAGGGCACATGCCTGGGTTGCAGGCCAAATCCCCAGTAGGGGGTGCTCAAAAGGCAGCCACACATTAATGTTTCCCTTTCTTCTTCCCTTCCTCTCTCTAAAAATAAATACATAAAAATTAAAAAAACCTTAATTTTCAGTTTTGTTGATGTTTTCTACTATTTTCTTATCTCTGGTCTTTGATATTTCCTTCCTTCTACTAACCACAGGCTTAGTTTGCTCTTTTTTTCTGGTTCCTTTATGTGTAAAAGTAGATTGTTTAAATGAGATTATTTTTCTTAAAATATTTCTTTTTCACTTTTAACTTCTCTTTCAAAACTGATTTTGCAACATCTCATGTTTTTTGGCATATTGTGTTATTTTCATTTCTTTCAATACATATCTTTGATATCTCTTTTGATTTACTTTTTGACCCATTTGTTTTTTATAATTTTGTTGTTTAGCTTTCAAGGCTGTGAATTTTCCTGCTTTCTTCCTGTTAAGTTCTTAGTTTTATAGCATCATGGTCAGAAAAGACACTTAGTTTGATTTCAACCTTCTTTAATTTGCTAAGACTTGTTTATGTCCCATCATACTGTCTTTCCTACAGAACTTTCTGAGTGCACTTGAGAACAATGTGCATTCTCCTGTTCATTTGTCATAAAGTACGACTCAAGTCTAACAATTCTGTGATAAATTTGTCTGTATGAGCTATCCCTTACTGAAAGTGGGGTAGTAAAACCCTCTACTATTATTTTATTATCTGTTTCCCTCTTTAGATGTTTTAGTATTTGCTTAATACATTTAGTAGCTCCCATACTGGGTTTATGCATTTATAATTATTATGTCATCTTGATAAGCTAAGTTTTTATTATAAAGTGTCCTTCTTTCTTCTTACTATTTTTGGCTTAAAGTCCATTCAGTCTGATGTTAGTGTAGCTACCCACATTTTCTTTTAGTTTCCACTTGTATAAAATGTCATTTTTCTTTCTTCACTTTAAGCCTATGTGTTTCCTTTAAGTTGAAGTGATTCTCTTATAAGCAGAATGTAGTTGGGTTTTGTCTTTTATCCATTCAGAAATTCTGCTTTTTGACTATAAAATCAATCAAATTACATTTAGAGGAATTATTGACATGTAAGGAATAATTAACATGATCTTATTAATTATTTAAAAATATTTCACCATTCAATTGTTCCTTTATTTCTTTAATGCTGCCAATTTTGTTATTTAGTGATTTTCCACATGGGTAATTGAAATTAACTATATGTAAAAATGCCTTAAACCATTGAGAAATAAATAAATAGATATAAAGATAGATATATTTAGATAAATAGATATAATAGCTAAATAGTCTTTCTATTAATATCTATTTTTTAAGAAAATAAAGTTGGTATACTTGTAACATCTTTTAGATTAGATATGATCTCTCTTTCTTACTCTTTTCTAATTATATATACATTGAGCTTTCAAATCTACTTGCCAACTATGACCCCAATATCTTTTCTCTTTCTCCTTTATTCTCTTTTAAGTTGATTGAATCAAAACAAGATACAGAAGATATAGTGATATAAATAATCCAAACCAGATAATGGTTAAATGTTTCTACCATCCAGACTTGGGCTACACTGAAAGTAGGTAGCTCAAATAAGAGGAAACAAATAGTTTGAAAGCTATTAGAAATGTTCTAAAATGATCATTACCTGTCACAATGATTCTGTTTTTAACATTTGTGCATTTAATTTTTGATAAACTATATAAGACTCTATAGAAAAAACAACTAGGTATCCAGTAGTTAGCTATGATACAGCAAATGGAGTTTCTGTCACCACCTTCTGACTCCTATTTTAGTGCTTTTCCCTTGACACTACTAGGTCAAAAACTCTTGAAGATACTGGCCAATTCAGGTGAGTTGTTCTAAGGCTTTATGGAAATGATTTACTAGGACAATCCTGCCAAATGTAATAGTCTGAAATGGCAAAAATATTAGGAAAAAAAAGAGAAATTTTTGTATTGCGTTTGAGGGACTCCTGAAGTTAACTTTAGTTAAATCACCTTCATGTACTTGGATACATAAAGATCTGCATGTAAATTATTGATATTAAAATTTCATTTCAAGATATAAGTGGAATCCATTGTTCTTCACATTAATATTTTAGTAAAATTTTTAGTTGGTAAATTCTGGGCATTCAGAAAGAATTATGAATTCCTTCTACATATGCTTTGGTTTTAAATGGATTTATTATCAGTTTTAATATTTTCATTATACTTTCATTATTATGGATTTTCAAAATTTAAGAATAGCCTAATTAAAAATATGCAGGATCCTGTAGAGGACAACTGTTTATTTAGTGGAACTATGAGAGCCAAATGTATGGTGTTAGGATTGTTTTTCTAATCAATTGACTTGTTTTCACATTTCTTTAGTAATGCAGATAATTTTAATAAATTATTTTTGTCTTTAAATACCATGAAAAAATATGGAAGACATATATTATGATTTACTTCAAAATGAAATTCAGTATATATTCATCATTTAAAGAAACTTTGATATATAATTCAATTATCCATATGCATTATACCTGTAATATAAATCATATTAAACCAAAAAAATCTCAAATACAAAATCTTTGATTCCTTGTGTGAAAATATCTTTAGAATTTTTATCAAGGGTCATAAACCTTGTACTAAGACTTATGCATACATAATTAAGCTTTATATTGCTAAATTATTCTCCAGAACGGCAGACTAAACTATCTCTGATGAGAATAAAAATACCCTACTCATTATCTCCTATTTTCTTTATTGTTTTATGTTCCACATTTAAGTTTTTAAAGCATCTGCTTTCAAACTTTGAACGTGGAGTTATGTGGAAATACAGTTTTATGTTCTCCTTAATAGCAGAACATTTTCTGATACCATCTGCTAAACAATATATTTTTCTATTGACTTTAGTGACATATTTATTGTATGTTTAGTTGTCACTTATGAATCAGTATGTTAAATCTCCTTATTGTGTTCCTTTAGTTTCGGTAGCCCTACCATTACCACTATCTTTATTTCTATGGCTTTGTTGTATGTCTGCTCATTTGTTTTCTTTTCAAAATGAGCCTGACATCAGATAGCAACACACACACACACACACACACACACACACACACACACACGAGACATCGTGTGGCACTGTGTTGTACTCTCCCATTTGCTGCCCTCAACCGGGCAAGTCCTCATGTCAGTAACCGACTTTAGGCTATAGAAAGAAACAGCACTGGGAGGGAGTAAACTGGGAAAATGCAATCTACTAGTTTTAATCTGCAAGCTTAAAGGTGGGGAAAGAGAGAAGTAAATGCACTTTGGCAGCTTGCATTATCAACAGTTGTCTTTTTGTGTTCTGACTTTATTACTACACTCTATTGGCCTGAGTGGCTAGTAATTGTTTCTCTGGAAAACGGGCAGGCAAAAACTTAACATGACAACTTGGGACAAGTAGAACCTACTTAGAGTATTGTTTTGTTTTGTTTTCCATCCTTGACATAATCTTCAGGTAATGGCAGACTTCATGCTGCAAGTAAAATTTATAGGAGCTCTGCAGGCTCATGCTTCCTTCTTGCTTTCATGGTTTCGTAAGATAAATTCTAGTGCAGTACTAGCTCTGCTAGCTGACATTTGTAACAGTTGACCAATATTAATAAAAAAGTGATCGAGGGTTTTCAGGAACATCTGTAAAGGACAGACAGACAAAACTGCAGTGGGGGAAGATCAAGGGTGGGAAGTGGGGATGGCTGGGGTGGGGAGAGTGGTGGAAGGAAAGAGACAACTGTACTTGAATAACAATAAATATTGTACTTGAACAACAATATAAATTTTATATATATATATATATAATTTCATTAAAAAAGAAAGTGATTATAATGGAAAAAGAGAATTATATCCAGAAACACTAACATCATCAGCAAAGTACAGTAAAACACTGATTTCTTTTATATGTCATATTTTTTTAAGTTAACAATGGAAATTTTGTAGAACTTGGTTATAGGTTGAAAAGATAATAACAGTAGGTATTAATGCTAAAATTCAATGAATCAAAATGTAGTTCTATGATCTATCAATAGAGTGATAGACTTTCCTTATAGCCCAAGTCTATGTAATTATGGATCTGCTGGTATCACATTCATAAGGAGGTTCAAATCTTTTTGTAGAGGATAAAATCTAGAGTGCTTTAATGAAGGGATTTCAAAGCTAAACTGTCTGAACTAAAGTATATTTTCAACACTTGCTCAATGTGACCCTAGCAAATTAATTTTATCTTTGATAAAATTTCATATGAAATCCTTTACAAAAATTTTTCTTGTTGAATATAGTTAAGGTCATCTCAACAGGGAAGCTGTAATAAAAAAAATATTCATGCTTAGGGTTGAGTTACGCTCAGTAGAAGTTTTTGGTTTTGCCTTTCAGTGTAAAAAATCGTTTTTATTTTTCAGTTAGATGAAACAGTTGAAACACAGTATATTAAGACACAAACTGTAATGTGCCCCCAGAAAAGAAAGTCACATAATTAGTGTTGAGCATGCAATTCTTATTGAGCAACACAATTCTGATCTGGCTCAAGAAACCAAAGCCCACTTGTGGTTATGGATTCTGAGAATGCATTAGAATGCTGAATGTAGGGTACTAGTTGCCCTGTTGTAGTGAGTTTGTCTTCTCTGTAAGGCATTCTGGAACCTGTGGCGAATCCAAGCAGCTTGTCTGCCCAACACCCATTTCAGTTCTCTTCCAGTGTGCCAAGATTGGAAAGTTAAGTAGTGTTCCTAAACTTTTTGTCTGTGATTTATGTTTCATCAGTTACTTGCATTTGTGGGGAACTTTGACTTTGAGCTAAATTACATAGATAAAGAGACAAGATTGGGGGAATCTATTCTGCTGGTGTGGGTTTTAGCAAAAGAGATTGGGTGAATAATAGAGCGATAGACAATCCAACTATGTATTTCTTTTTGGTTTACCACTCTCACGATAAATTAACTTTTGTGCATAAGGTATGAATGATATAACTACTTACCTTCATTTGACTATATGGTTGTATTAGAAAGGTGTATGTAACATTATAGTAGCAAATATTTTTCTAGCTCGTACTGCATTTTACTATGGCCTTTGTATACATTGGCTCATTGAATCCTCAAATCACCCTGTGAATTAAGTCCCATTAGTATTTCACTTTACAATGAGAAAACTAAGTCACCAGATGTGAAAATAATTTTCCCAGGGTCACAATGAGAGTGTTGGAAATAGGACCTTAACTCAGGCAGGTTAGCTTTGAAGTTGCTTCACTTAACCACTGTACTATTGTAAATCCTCTCCTAAAGTATTTTAATCTTCTAATGATTGTGATACCAGAAAGTTCAATGTCATAATGACTTGAACTACAGAAAAAGTTTAGAGTTCATAGCAGAACACTTTGATTCCTTGATTTGTAGTATGCTAAAGCTTGAGGCTCAGTCCCCAGATTTTAGTTAAAATTTGGGGAATGTAGCAAGGAAAACCACTTCCTGTGTGGTCCAATAAGCCCTTGTGAATCTGTTATCTCTTGAAATTTGACTTGTTCCATCCAGATGTTTACTGAGCAGTATGCCTTGTAAGCCAGGGATCAACTATTTAGTCCCTTTGCAGTCACCGCAATCATAATAGTAGCAAGTATTGAAAGCATTTGGAGTCACTACAAGCATAATAGTTTAAGTACTGAAAGTGTTTGGGTTGGCAAACCTGAGTTGACGAAAGACAATTTCAGAATAAATTGAAAGAAATGAGCACCAAATAGGCCTATGAAGAAGGAAGGGTAATGATCCATGCATTTTTCTTTTTTTTTATTATTGTTCAAGTACAGTTGTCTTCATTTTCACCCCACCATGGCCCTTTGTCCCACCCATACCCACCCCCCAAGTTCCCTCAAAGGGGCAATCTACCTCCTTTGGCTTTTTCCCTGTGGCCTTTAACGTGTTCCTTGATGGCCCTTCTGCTATTTTCTCCTTTATCCCTCTCCCCTCTCTCCTCTGGTTACTGTCAGTTTGCTGTTTATTTCAATGTCTCTGGTTCTATTTTGCTTGCCTGTTTGTTTTGTTGATTATGTTCCATTTATAGGTAACATCACATGGTATTTATCTTTCACCACCTGACTTATTTCATTATTTCATTTAGCATAATGCTCTCCTGATCCATGCATGCTGTTGTCAAGGATAGGAGCCCCTTCTTTCTTTCTGCCATGTAGTATTCCATTGTGTAAATATACCATAGTTTTTTGATCCACTCAGTGGTGGGCATTTAGGTTGCTTCCAACACTTGGTTATTGTAAATTGTGCTGCTATGAACATTGAGGTGCGTAGGTTCTTTTGAACTGGTGTTTCAGGGTTCTTAGGATATAATCTTATATAATATAAGTGGTATTGCTGATACATGTATTTTTCAATGTAGACATTTTGTAAATGATAACTGAGGCAACCAGAGCTAGAGAAAACAAAGCAGACAAACACACTACAATATAAAAAGATTGTAGTTTATATAAGTATTTGGTGGCTATCAGTATGAACATAATCTATACACATAATATTATTTCCCATGAATTGGAAAAAGGACTCACATTTATCTCTTTTGTTTATTATCTATTTGACTTTTCATTTTAAGCCTTATAACTTTCTCTAATGTTATGGGCTACTTTGAGGTATACTAGAATACATTAGGGAGAAAGGTTGAGGAAAATGACACATCAGTTCCTTCTCAAAATAGGAAACCAGAGATATAAAATAGGTAACATATTCCTTTCAGGCATAAGCCCTAGGTCTGACGATAAATACTTAAAGTTTTCTCATGTATGTATCATCCCAACAATTAAGCTGATATTTTATTATGATTAAGTAGCAGAGCTTTTTCCTTTTATAAAAAAACTGAAAATAAATGGATTGCAATTACAAATAAAATTTAGAACTATTTGTTTAACAATGTTTATGAGTTATTGGAAGAAATGTCATTCAGGTTAGAGTTCAACATCCATAATATCTACTTTATCCCTTTTACTGTGCTTTTCAATTAAACTTTAATATTTGGACTTAGGGAAATTGAGAAAATAGTACAGAGTTCCCCATACCATGTTCCCCATACCCGATATCCCATATGACTAATCTTATTTTTGTGTAATTCCTCATAACTAATGAACTAATATCAATAAATTGTTTTATTTAAGTCTGTAGTATATTCTGATTTATTTAGTTTTAAATAATGTCTTTTTTTTCTATTCCAGGATCTTATAGTGCTTTTAACCTTCATGTCTCCTCACATTTTCTTGGATGTCAATGAACTTTTTCAGACTTCTCTTAATTTTTATGTCACTGAGAGTTTTCAGGAGTACTCTTTAGGTATATTACAGGATGCCCTTCAATTTGGAACTCTCTGATTTTTTTTTTTATTCTGCTAAACTGGCTTCTTGAAAAAAAAGACAAATCTAAGTTTCATTTTCATCACATCACACACAGTACACAAACTTTCAACATGATTTATGACTGCTGATGTTGACCTTAGCAAAGGTAGTTTCTCCATGGTAAAGTTACTCTCCACCTCTTTCTATGCTGTACTCTTCAGAAGGAAGTTACTATAATGAAACCTCCTTTTTAGAAGTAGGGTGTTATACTCCCTTTTATTTAGGGGGCAGCATCTACAAAAAATTATTTAGAATTTTTCAGCAAAGAGATTTGTCTCTTCTTCATTTATTAATTTTTTTCAATCATTTTATATCCATATTGACTCATGAATATTTATTTTATACATCTGGTTTTAACCCAATATTAATCTGTTAACTCGTAGTTCAAATTGCTTCAGTTTTGACCATTGGAAGCACTTTTCAGACTGCTTTGGTAAATGTTTGACATACCATGGTGATGGTAAGATTTCTATTTTTGTTCTGTTTTTGGAGCATTTTGTTACATTCTGGCACTACATGATACTTCAGAATCATGTTATATATTTCCTGCCCAAATTCAGGAATCAGGCATTTCTCTCAAGAGCCCTGGTTTCTTTTATTGTAGAATAATATTGGAAAACAAGATCTAGGTGTTACTTGGATGTCCTTTCTTTTAGAGACTCTCAGCTGACAGAGCAAAAAATATATCTGTGTGTACCCATGTAATACCCATGTAAACATATACTAGGTATGTTTCTCTCTGTATATTAATCTGTATTAATGTTAAGCTAAACCTAAATTAATAATTCAACTGTATTTCCTCATGGATTATTTTTGCTTCCTCCCTTGATTATCTCTAAACTCTCACTCTAATTCTGAAAATATGCCACCCATCATCAGGCATTCATTTACTGAAATATTGAGTCAGTAAATACAAGTAAAACAGTATCAAGATTCTTAACCTATAACCCCATGGAGAAAACCATTATCAACTAAAGCACAGTGCTTATTTGCAGTTCCTTTGCCTTTTGCCTTACAGACTCAAATCCTTTCCAAAGTTACTTAGGTCTACATATCTTCTCCCCATACTCTTCAGTGAGGTTGTTTCATATATCGGTAATACAATTAGATTTTCTTGCCACAGTCTGAAGTCCCCTAACCTCCTAAGTGACACTCTTTTTAATTTGCCTGCAGTATGTTTCATATTTCATTCTGTCAATGTTTTTTGACAAATGGATAGAGTCATGTATCCACAATGATAGTATCACACAGAATAGTTTTAGCACCCTAGATAATGTCCTGTGTTTCACCTACTCATCCTTCCTGTCTTCTCTTCTTTGCCCTGGAGTTATCTTTTTTTTTTAATTCACATCTATATTTTTGCCTTTTCCAAAATATGAAAAAATTGAAGCATTCAGTATGTAGTCTTTTCAGACTCACTTTTTCTCACTTCACATATATTACTGTTTTCCTCAATGTCTTCTTTTGAATTGATAGTTCATTTATTATTACAAAATATTGTTTTATATATAAGCTATAGTTTTTAGTTAATTCACCTGTGGAATGACATCTTGGATGTTTATAGTTTTTGACAATATGACTAGGTTTATATAGACATCTGTGTGCATTATGTGTGGAAATAATTTTCAAATCAAATAGATAAATACTTACTTGGAAGTTCAATAAATGGATCATATAATGAGACTATTTACCTTTGGAAGCAACTTCCAAACTTTCTTCCAAGTGGCTGTACCATTTGGCACATCCACTAGCAATCAAAGAGAGTTCTTGTTGCCACACATCCTTGCCAGTAATTGCTACTGTAGTGTTCTGGATTCGAGCCATGCTAATAGTTGTTAATTGTACCTCATTGTCTAATTTGCAATTCCTTATTGACAAATGATATTGAGCAACTTTTCATATGCTTATTAGCCATCTGTATATTTTTCTTTTGTGAGGTGTCCCTTTATATTCTTTGCCCATTTTTAAACTGGGTTGTTTGATTTCTTGCTGTTAAATTTTAAGGAGACTTTTTATATTTTGGAGCCGAATTTTTTTCACATATGGATTTTCCAAATACTTTTCCCTAGGCTCTGGCTTCCATTTCCATTCTTCCAACAGTATCCTTTGCAGTACAGAATTTTTAATTTTAATATTGAAGTCCAATTTATTAATTTTTAAACATTATGTTTATGCTTTTGGTGTTGTATCTAAAAACTCATCTCCAAACATAAGGTCCCATAGATTTTCTTTTATGTTTTGTAAATTTGTATAGCTTTCCATGTTACATTTAGATATATGTTTTATTTTGAGTTAATTTTTCTAAAATGTAACATCATTTTAATTTAATTTTGTACATAAATATCATAACATAACAGCAGCATTTGTTAAAAACTATTCCTTCTCTATGGAATTGCTTTTGCTCCTTTGCCGAAATTAGTTGGCTACATAGTGTGGCTCTATTTCTGGATTTTCTATTCTGTTTAATTGGTCTGTTCATTTGCAGATACCTTGCTCTCCTGATTACTATAGTTTTATTAAACACTGACATCAACTAGTATAAATCTTTAAATTATATTGTGTTTTTACAGTATTCTGCTATTTATTCTAGACCTTTTTTCATTCCATATAAATTTGGAAATCAGTTTGTAACTATGTACAAAATAGGCTACTGATTTTAACAAGATTGTTTTGAAACTGTAGGTAAATATGAGAGAAGTAACATCTTAGTGATATTCAGTCTTCTAATATATAAACAGTGAGTTTTGTATATAATTTCCCATTTATAGATTGGGACCAATTTGCCTGAATTATTCCTATGCATTTCACTTTGGAGTGATTTGTTAAATGACATTTTTCATTTTATTTTTATTATTGACACTAGTACACATGTCTGAAATCCCACCTCTAACCTGCTCCTGCCCCTGCCCCCTACTTCTCTCTGGCTATCACCATACTGTTGTCTGTGTCTACAGTTTATGCGTATATGCTATTTGGCTAATCCTTCACTTTCTTTAATCCATTTACTTCTTCTGCTTCCCATCTGACTGCTATCAGTTCAATGTATGCATGCCTCTGTTTCTATTTTGTTTGCCAGTTTATTTTGTTCATTAGATTCCACATATAACTGAGATCCTATGGTGTTTATCTTTCTCTGACTGGCTTATTTTACTCAGCCTAATAATCTCCAAGTCCATCCATTCTGTTGCAAAAAGTAAGATTTCCTTTTTTAATGGCCACATAGTATTCTATTGTGTAAATGTACCACTAGGTTTCACATATGTCAATAGGTCCATCTATGTTGTTAAAAATGACAAGATTTCATTATTCTTTATGGATGATTAATATTCATTCCATTATGTGTATATATATAATATATAATAATACATACTATAATATATATAATCTTTATAGATTCTTTTTTCATTGATGCATATAGGAACACATGTTGTTTCCATATCTTACTTATTATAAATGATGTTGTAATAAACATAGGGGGGTATATATATTTTCAAATTGCTGTTTTTTTATTTTTCAGGAAGATACTCAAGAGTGGAATAACTAGATCATATAATAGTTCTACTCTTCATTATATGAGGAATTTCTGTACTGTTTTATATAGTAGCTATACAAATTTACAGCCCCACCAACAGAGTAGGTGTTCCCTTTTCTTTAGAACTAGTTATTTTTTGTATTTTTGATATAATAATTTTAACAAGTGTGAGGTATTATCTTATTGTGATTTGGGTTAGCATTTCCCTTATAACTAGTAATATTGAACATCTTTCCTTGTGCTTGTTGGCCCTCTATAAGTCTTGTTTGGAAAAATGCATATTCAGAAATTTTTAAATTGGGTTGTTTAAAAAAGAAACAAAAATAGAAAAACTTTAGCTAGATTCACCAAGAGAGATAATAATCAGTAATGAAAGAGAAGTTACAACTTCTCATACAAAAATAAAAAAAAGATAATAAGAAAATACAATTATGTATTAATCATATGAACAATTATACACCAAGAAATTGGGTAAGCTAGAAGAAGTATATAAATTCTTAGAAACATACAATCTTCCAAAACTAAATCATAGAGAAACAGAAAGCCTGAATACACCAATTACTAGTAGGAAAATTGAATCAGTAATCAAAACCTTCCCAATAGGTCAATGTCCAAGACCAGACACCTTCAATGATTAATTCTTTCAAATATTCAAAGAAGATTTAATATATATCCTTTTCAAAGTCTTCCAAAAAATTGAAGAGAAAGGAACCCTAGAAAACACATTTTTATCAGGCCAGAAATACTGTAATATCAATGCTATACAAGGGTGACACACAAAAAATATTAAAGGCCAATATCTAGATGAACATCAATGCAAAAATCTCCAACAAAATATTAGCAAACCGAATTCAACATTTATTCTGAATTTAAGAATTACTAATGCATTAAAACAGGAATAGGAATGTTTGATATCTTCATTTTGGATGACTGATAACCTAGCCATTTATATTGCAAACCTCAAGTAAATCTGAAAGTAAGATTATTTTTTATTTTTAAATTGTGTCTACTATACTTAGATTTGTACTAGACAGATTTCTGTTTTTTAATTAATGGGACACTGAAATAAATAAAGTCAATACTGGATAATCTGGGCATAAATTGTGCTCACAGTAGATTATCCTGACAGTGCTGTTCTCTCTTGTCTTTTTCTTGTCAGCCAAAATATTTGTGGCCTAGATTACTTCCAAAGTAAGGTGCAAGTACACTTGTAAATATTAACCTAGGAATTGCATTAATGTGAAAATAAATCTTTTGGAAATCAATATAATTAATCCTCTAATCAAATAGAAATAATTAATGATAGTAACTTCATTGGTAAATGGAATTGGACTATGATTAAATAATAAAGTGATTTGTACTGCTTCATTCATAACACTCAAGGATTTATTCAAATATCTAAAAGGAGTATTATAATAATACCAACAAATTTTTAAAAATGATTAGTTTCATGGTACTTTAAGCCTCAGAAGTGGCAGGGTAAAAATAGAACTAGAAGAGAAACTAGTCCAAATTGTACATTAAGTTTGTCCTAATCAACTTTGCTCTTAACCAAGTCGTGTATCTTCCCTGAGTCTATATACAGTGTAAAAGAGTCTCAGTGACTGCAATTCCTGCCTCAGTAATTTATGGTTGTTCTTTTGAGTCTAATGTTTTAGAATCAGTGGTATTCAACAGTACTAGGTCAAGAAAGAGAGTGTTAAAAATTAGATCAAAAAATGCAATATAATGCAATTCGGACAAAATATGTTGATTTTAGAAGCTATACAAAATGGACAATTTTTGTGACATGGTGATATTCAGGAAAACCATAATGAAATATTAAGAAGTATGAAGCTTTATTGTTTAGTATCACCAGGACAATGTAAGAAATCTGTTTGATTTCAACACTAAGGAAATGTTTAATAATGCATTTGTGCTCTAGCCCACCTCCACACTCTACAAAATGAAAACTCTTACTGACATTTGAACTGACTTTGATAAAATCTTTATAATCAGAGAACTTTATAGAAATAAAATAATTGTCAATGAAATGAGCTATAATATCAAAATGCTATTTTTTCTTAAATTATTTTCTTTTCATAAGAAATGCTGAATACAAATATAAAATTATCAGTATAAGAATTTGTACAATACATAATATCAGATACCACTTTCAAAATTTGTTTTCCTATTATTTTATATCTTTTAAAATCCTAGTATATGAGTTAACTTCTGTGAACAACATTCCTTCTTTCAAAATGTCCACATCTGCAAATGAGAAATGGAAAATAAACAAGTAACAAATGACAGACTGAATTTGTGAGTTGCAGTAAACTTAACTTCTTTAGGTACTTCAGTAATTGTTAATAAATATAAATATATTATAAAATATAAACAACCTTGGGAGAATCCAGAAATATCTTTCACTTAAAAGTAGTAACTTTTTCTCTTATCTTCTTTACAGCACACTTATTTACACAAACATAGTAATTTCTCAAACATTTTTTCATTTTTAATTTCTATTGTCACAATAAAGAAAGCCACAGTATGAAATTTCCTTAAAAACTAAAAATGGAACTGCCTTATGACCCAGCCATTCTGCTGGGGAGATTATACCTTAAGAATACCAAGTAAACAACTTAAAAGAACTTATTCACCCCTATGTTCATAGTGGCACTATATTAATAGCCAAGTGCTGGAAACAGCCTAAGTGCCTATCAGTAAATGTGTGGATCAAAAAAAAGTGGTACATTTACAGAATGGAATACTATGCAGCAGAAACAAAGAAGGAACTCCTACCTTTCGTGACAGCGTGGATGGATCTGGAAAGCATTATGCTAAGTGAAATAAGCCAGTTGGTGAAAGACAAATACCATGTGATCTCACCTTTAAGTGGAATCTGCTAACGGATAAAATAGAACCATGGGCATGGAAACATGGAGCAGACTGAAAGTTACCGCGGGGGAGGTGGGATGGTGACAATCGTGGAAATAAGGGGAAAGGACTAAATAAAGAACATGTATGAATGACTCATGGACTTAAACAACAGCATGGGGATTGACTCTGGGAGCAGGGGTGTGGGATGGGTGGAGGAGGGCAAAGGGGGAAACATTGAGATAGCTGTAATAGAATAAAAACAAAATAATAAAAATGATTAAAAAATAAAAAAGAAAGCAATTCAAACAAGAAGCTCTGTTGCCTGGGCAACACTTTTCATTCTTGCATTCATCTGGTTCCAAAAAAGAAACAATTTAGACGTTAGTAAAAATATGCAGATTATATCCCTAATGAATGAATAAAAGGGATTCTATCCAACCTGATTAATAAAATTCCCTTGTAGGAAAAATGCTTCTCTATAGAATAATATAAAACCTAATTTTGAGAGACAAGGTTACATGGGGGTTGTAAGATAATCCTTCAATACCTATTAGACATTCATTAGACAAACATTCTTTGAACATATAAAGTATAAATATAAATATGCATAACCCTTGTACTCTAAGAAATCGTGGGCTAGTAAGATAGATAAAAATACACTTCACTATAAAAATGATAAATATTCTGTTTTTCTATTGTAAATTGCCACAGTAGGATGTGTGTGTGTGTGTGTGTGTGTGTGTGTGTGTATATATATTATTAGTAGCAAAAAAAATCAAATTCTAAAGTGTTGAATGGAGTATGTCAGACATGGATTTACCATGAGGCACTGTGATTGGCAGGGATTCAAAATTACCATTCACTTGCTTTTTTAATTGTGGTTCAGGCAGAGTTGTCTCCACTTTCCCCCTACCATCCACCTCTACCCCTCCACTTCCCCATCATTCACTTTGTCTGAGCAGCTGTGTTTTAAGATCAAGCTAAGCAATTTGAATAGAAGTTTTGGTTTGAATATTCTTTAAACTGTCCTGTCAGAGAATGTATGAATGCAGCTACAGCATAATTTAAGCCCGCTTATGCAGTGGGGACTTACATTTCAGTGAAGCCTCTTCCAATAACCTCCATTTGAAAACAATCTTTCTTCTCCCTCTAAACTGCAATTATAAGTTTTTGCCTGTACTGTTTATGAGGACCCTGCTATAATTTCCTGTCTACATAGATATTATATGTCCTGTCAAAGTATAGATACATATATATCATTGCATATGCAGTAAGACCAAGCATGCTTATCATGCATAGAAGACACTTAATAAATATTTCTAGAAGAAAACAAAAATATTGTGTGAGTGTGTGTGGGTTGAATATTTGACATCTGAACAGAAATTATCAATGAAGTATTCCATAGAGT
The DNA here is from genome assembly GCA_004024845.1 of Tonatia bakeri. Taxonomy (NCBI): domain Eukaryota; kingdom Metazoa; phylum Chordata; class Mammalia; order Chiroptera; family Phyllostomidae; genus Tonatia; species Tonatia bakeri. The sequence continues at coordinate 151,378 of PVIA01003128.1, forward strand.
TATTTCTTTCAAATGGGGTTGTTTTATCAAATTATATTGTTGTGATTAAATATTGAGTGTGGTAAAGCAAACCCAAAGGTAGTGGGAATAGTACTGATTAAATCCTTGGTAAATTGCATATGTGGTAACATACCATATGTTGACTTGCAGGGGGCAGGAATTCCAGGAATATTTTGATATAGGTCTACACAGTTATAAGTTGATCTGAAAATAAAGTGTTTTTCCCTTGAACTGTTGAATAAAACATGATTTTATTTTCAGTTATAGCATTAAAAATAAATACATATTTTATATCCTCTTTATAAAGATAAAAAGGATATCTTGGGCCATGATTTTATGGCCCAGAAAATATTGAAAGCACTTGAGCCCTGGCTGGCGTAGCTCAGTGGATTGAGCTCGGGCTGCGAACCAGGCATCACAGGTTCGATTCCCAGTCAGGGCACATGCCTATGTTGCAGGCCATGTCCCCCAGCAACCGCACATTGATGTTTCTCTCTCTGTCTCTCCCTCTCCCTTCCCTCTCTAAAAAAATAAATAAATAAAATCTTAAAAAAAATATTGAAAGCACTTGAGATAGGAAAGTACAACATTGTTAAGGAATCAAGGTAAATGTGTGCTTGTATTTTATGTGTACTAGGATAATTGATGTCAAGATAATATCTTTTGTGAAATCTACTGCTTTGTGTTCTGCTCCTGAAGATTTCATTGGTATTCTTACCACAATTTGCCTGACCTATTTCAAAACTATGTCTATATCTTTAACTTCTTGATTTAGGGCCAGACAAAGCTTTTTCATTTGTTCACATTAGTGTTTGACCCATATGAAAAATGAAAGGCAAAAAGAGAACAGATAATAATGATGCAAACAAATAATGAATGAGGCAGTTTCAGCACCACTAGCTTGACAAAGATGAGGAAACAATGGGAAATTGATATCCTAGAAGCAAGGGGAAATTATCATCACCCTTCACATACCCATCAGCATGTCTCAAGAAGGCCTTGTTTGATTTCACTAGTGGCACATCAAGTGACTTTATGTCAAAGAATTAAAAACAAATAAACAGAAAAAAACCTGCCTCTCCAATTTACTGAAACTGGAAAGCAATTGTCAGGCTCTTCTACCACTGTCCTGACCAACAGATGTGCCCATGTGCACCCACCACTGAAGGGGCCATGTGACCATGGAATGTAACTTTCAAGGCACAGCTAACCAGACTTGTCTTAATTAAAATGCAAGTGCATTCAAAAGAGAGAAACAGAATAATTAGTTGTGAATTTTAGAGGATAGTATTTTTAGTAAATTTTTTATTATGATGTTCCCTTTTTTATATAAAAATTAAAATATTGTATCTACCTTTTAAATGAAACAGAATAAAATCTGATGTAACACTTGATAATACATTTGGCTTTACTTAACTAAATACATTTTGTAAATTGATCTAAGTTTATATTGCTTTCAGTTGCTACTGCTATTACAAATAAATCAACATTTTAATGTCTTATTATAGAAACTTGGCTATGCTACATGATATTTTAAAGTTTTCTAAATAATTCTCCTGGAAATGTCTGCCTTTTAAAAGTGAATAATTTCTACTACAGTATTGGGCACTACAGGTATCTGTCCCAGGGCCAGCAGGGACCTCTGAAGCCTTCCTTGTGGCTGGAAATTTTTTCCTTATCCTGTGTTTTTTCTAATAGATATTCAGGACTTTTATCATGCCATAGCTATCCAAGCTCCACTTCCTAAATGTTAAGAACTTTAATTGGAAGTTTAAATTAAAGGTGCTGTTTTTTAGACACTGAAAGCCCAGCCACATGACAAATCCTTGAGTTTTGTCTTAAGAAAACAATGCTGGTCATCACAGTTTCAGCATCTCCTGTTTCATTGATGCTTAATCCCCCTGCCTATCTTAAAGCTTCTTGGTTTTTCTTCTCCCATCACTCCTTTGCTGTCCTGTGTAGTGATCTGGTGCGGCAAATAACTGCTGCCTACTCCACCCCTCCTCCCCTGCACTACATATGAGTTTCAAGTTTCATTATTGCAGTAAAAGTACTTTATGCTGGTTTTACTCAAAAAAGAGTTTTCTAAGTAAGATGAAACTGCTTGTGCATATTTTATAAATGTATGTCAGTAGAGGAAACCTTGTATATAGAAGGATATGTAAAACATTGATCAATGGCTGAAGGACTGGCCAGGGGCAAAGAGAGAGATAAATTTTTCTTTTCTCTGTATGCTTTTATTTGCCACTACAAAAAAAAAAAAAAAGCAAAATTAACCATATAAAGTACATTATGTGACATATCACATTGTGAACAAGTTTTATTATTTTTCATTTTTATTGACATTGATACATTAAAGCAAGATTATAAAATATGTTACCATATTTTTCAGACCATAAGACACATCTAGGTTTTAGAGGAGAAAAATAGGAAAATAAATTTTGAACTAAAAAACATGCTAAATATTTAATCACATAAATAACATATTTCACCAATGTAAATGTAAAGCTACATTTGGACTATAAGACGCGCTCCCACTTTCCTTCCAAATTTGGGAGGGAAGAGCATCTTATAGTCTGAAAAATACTGTTACAGTGAGAGAAATAAAAAACCTTTTATTTAAAAACGGCAATCTTCATTACATGATCTGTTTTACTAAGGCTTAATGTTGGTAATATAAATACCTGCTTGAATTTGTCACCTACAGTTAGGCACAGATAAAGTGTTGAGGTTGGTGTAGAATAGCTTGAAATTTTATAATTGATATTCAAACTAAAAATAATGGGGATCAATGAAATTCACAAAATGGGAGATAAATTATTGATATATTTAAATTTTTAATTATTATCAATCCAGATAAATATTAATTGTAAAAAAATGGAAAGTCAGAGACTTTCCCACTCATTCAGGACAATGACATAGGTGTGTCTTTGCTCCTGACAAATGTCTAAATCTTTGGTGCTAACAGATGGCTCTTACATCGTCATTCTATTGATTGCTTTCAATGGGCCAGCTGATTTGACTGGTTGGACTGATGTTCTCTTATTTTTTCATTTAAGTGCCTTCCAAAGATGTAAATGGACAAGAACAATTTTAAATCACCTCTTTACATATTATTGCTTATTCTTTACCTTCTGTAGCATTTATCATGTTTATTGTGTTGTGTTTATTGTGTTGTCAGTATCATGTTTACTGGTTGAACATATATATTTAACTTTGTTTCAAGTATGGAACCCCAGTCTCTTCAATAAGATAGCCCATTCCTGAAGGGAAGATGTGCTATTTATTTTGTCAATAATCATCTATTAGTCTTTTATAAGGACATGGCAAGAGGAAAATAAGAAAAGTCAATAAATTTACACTTTAAAGAGTGGTGCTAAACTTGGAAAAAGGTGGTTGACACTAATCTATGACATGTTTATTTTTAATTACCTAAGCAAATTTGTTTCAGGATTCATCTGAAGTTATGTACTTTGGTGTGATTAAACTGATTTTTTTCTAGGTCTAGAAGGTAATAATTACAACTCTTTTATAATTAAAAATAATTTGTGCATGCATGAATCATATTTGAATGTTGATTCAGATGAAATATATAATGTTTTGGGATTTGTTCAATAAGCAGAGGAATGTTGCTAAAATTTGAAGTCAATTAACTGGAATATATAGAAAAATGTAAATGATTTTAGAGAACATTAGATGTTTTTACCATGGCATACATGCCACAATAGCATGTGGAGGGTCACTACTATAAGGATTGTTGTGGCAGAAATTAGTCAACATACCAGATGCTCTCTTCTTAATATTTAACAGAGATAATAAACTTAGTTTGGGTAAAAATATTTCAAGGATAAAAGCATAAAGTATTTTTAAAGCTTATTAATAGTGAACATCGATGGAATAAATGTGTTATCACTAAAAGGAAATTGTTTTTAAGCCTGTAATTCAAGTTGGCCCAGATATATCAATTAATAAAAATATAACTTCATCGTGTTTTCATATTTAAATATTACTAATTTAAGTATGATTGGTATACTAATATATATTATAACTCATTTTATATTGCTAAAATATAATCATATGTAGAAAAAATCTGAGAACATCATATTAGCCTATGGTTAGAGTTGTATTAATAGAGTAGAAGAAGTCTTTTTTTACAATAACTGGGAAGGAGGTCCAGAGGGCTAAGGAAATTTATACCTATTATATGTCAGAATTTTTAAAGTACTACTTCCTAATCTTGGCAATAAAATTTAGTTGCCAATATTTATTGCTATTCAGCAATAGGTGGTGACTATGTAATAATGTTCTTACCTTATTTCAATAATGAAAATAGGCCACCAGTAGACTTAATAGAGAAAAGTTGAGTGGAATCACATAAGACCAGTTCTGCGCCATCTGCTATTTAAGTCTAAGATCTAGAATAGGCTTGTAACATTAAAAACCTATCTCATTAAATGTCCCTTTATAATCTACAGTCACTTTCATATTTAATGAAAATACATTTATTATGACAACACTAAAATTATTAAACTTACAAAGATTACTTGATTTTCAAGTGCCCCTGAGAGTGATGGAGAAGTTATTTAGACCCTGTTCTGATTTCCAGCTCTATGCTGCTACCACATCTTTAAAGCTAAAGGAAGAGCCAGTGACTTTCAAATGAGGGAAAGACTAGAGATTGAATTCATTCTGGGCCCTGGCAAAAAACGTGCATATCAGCTCAGTTTTGGGACTTTGATTCCTTTTCTCAACTTTGATATTATCAACTTCTGCTCTGGGAATAAAACTAATTATAACAACTATATCATATCACTTCAGGCTTTGAGATAGGAGAGTTTCAATCTTATGTTTTCAAAACTACTGAATATTATTTCAGCATGAACTGATACCCTGCCATAAAATTTGAGCATATGGCTTTTTTGTTGTCATTTTTTCATAATAGTTAAAATTTGGACTTCTTTTTATAAATTCTGCTTTATAATGTGAACAATTGTTTCCTGTTGAACCACATGAACAATATACATCCTAACAATCCGAATGACTTTTTAATAAAGAGTTTAAGAAAGATTGTAGGAGATAACAGGATTACAGGCATAAAATAATGGTTAGTGTTGGTTGCTACACTTTGCTTCTAAACACCCTTCAACCATTCCAGGTCTATAAAATGTATTTAAAAATTCATAGTCACTCAATAAACATTTATTACATTTTCAAAAATTTAAAGAAAACAGAATTAATTTACATTAAACTTTACTATATTCTAACATATAAGAATACTCATAATATCGGTGTTATACATTCATAAGTACTTAAGTCATATACAGAGTTTGGCAAAAATAGGTTTACAGTTGTAAGTGAAACACAGAGTGATTCTTATATTATTGTTTAATTATTGTATTATTTCCCATATAAAAACTTTAAACTTACTTATGCCCCACTCTGTATTCTTAGAGGAGTAAAAGGAGCTATTCATTTTCAGAGATAGTGGAGCTTATAAAGTACTTCACTTCAAAATCACATTGTTCCCATGTACAGGGGACTACAGTAAATGCTTCATTTAAATGAATGTCATTATGCTTAAAATAATACTTTACCATCATAATAATATGTTTTAATTATGGAAATGTAAAAAATATATGCACAAAGAAAAGAAAATGACCGCAATCGGGCTTTTTCTTCAGACCTAAATAACCTTCCCACTGGATTATGTATAAAAATAAATAAATAAAACCCATCCTCTTCATGTGCAGAGTTAATTTGGCAAAAGAGTGAGCAACACACTCAGAAACCAAAACAATACAGTGAAAGTGTTATAAAGCATCAGTGCTGGGGCTGCCTTGAGAGCATTCTTGAGTCTCCAGGGCCCAAGTCTCATCTCTTTAATGGGGCTCTTGAGCAAGAAAGGAGAAAAAAGCCTACATCCTGCATAAGTTGGGAAATCATTGTGAGAATCTCTTACAAAAACAGACTCCAAAAGGTGATTTTCTGAAGGAAAGGCAGAGTATGAAAAAAAGAAAACACTCAGAGGTTAAAAGAGAGGGGAAATTCTCATGCTTTATGTAGAGGAACTAAAAACAGATTTAACAAATAATTTCTCATGATTTTTTAAAATGAGACTCAACCTTACTGCTCTAGCTCCTAAAGGACATAAGCCTGGAATTTATTTTTAAAAGATCCCAGTCGGTACCCTTCTAATGGACCTGATGGAGTAAATAAAATAAATTTATTCTAAATCACAGCCTTAAAAATCCCATAGATAAAATTTCACAAAATTGATCATAATCTCACAATCCTCAAAATCACATAAAACCTAAGGATATAAACCATAAAGAACAAGTGTAGCAGAAGCAACAAATGCCAGTGACAAAGTAGCAAAGTTTCCAGCTGGAATAATCGGATTACCAAAGGCAAATCAACTGGGGCAGTGCAGTATAATTTTATCAATATAAGACAAAATTGTATGAACAAAAGACTTTTTAGAGATCAAGCATGAAAGTTCACCTACCCATGTGAAAAGAACAATTCTAACTTTTCACAAATGTTCTAATATAACTAAAATATGTAAAGCCGGAAGTGAAAGAACTTTAAGATGAAATTGACATACCTATAGTTCTTTAGGGAGATTTTGATAATTTAGTCTTCAAGATTTCATCCATAAAAATTACTAGATAATACTGAAGGATATATAGATATTTCTGTTCTAAGACATTTTATGTATCCTTAAATGATTGTGTTCTGCAAGAATATACACAAAAACAGAAACGTTTCTGACATAAAGAGAATTTAACAGAACAGTACAAATATATGTATTTCATAGCAAGAACATAAAAAAGTAATTGAGACTTGAGATAATTGTACTCCCTGTACAGACATATTAGTGTGAATAGATGCTGTTGTGTTGGTTACTAAAACAAGTACCAAAACATTGGAGTGGAAATGCTGGCAAACTTTCTTTTGGAAAATGGCTGCTGGGTGCTGAGACAAAACTAATGGGAGGGAGCAGGAACCAGCGGGCTCCCATTAGAGCAACGGAGCCAGAGCCAAGGGTGGCACAAGTGAGACTGCTTCTTTCTAGGATGGAGCCCACAGGACTTGTGCCTAAGACTGAGGCTTGTTCCTAGTCTCTTAAGAGAGATGCTGAAGTGCTTTTCCTTTTATTCAAGCACAGCAGTAATATAGAAGACTTTTCCCTTTTCAAATAAAGATCATAATTCTACTATCATTCTACCTACTCTTGCTGATGATATATTGTGGATGAACCAACATAATCTTTACTCTATTCTAAAATATTTCCTGTATAATGAATCATATATGAGTGAATTTTCTTTACAAAAAACACATGTTGTGGCATAATAAACTGTATATAGAACACTGCATGGGTAATTGAAGAAAACGTCTTTGTTCAAATCAAGTCCATAAAACACTTACTGGTATCACATACACTATATTGCCTGACTACAGCATGAGTTAACAATAACAAAATAAATTTCTTAAAATCTCCCTGTATTTATAAATTAGAACATTTGAAAATTAAATATAATCTCCTAAGTAGTTTGTAGTTCAATGAAGATATCATAATGGAAATGTATATACATGCATACAATATTATAATATACACTTGTTACATATAAAAACTTGTAGGGCACTGAGAAATGTTTAGCCCTCAACATATTTATTGGGAAAAATTCAACACTGAAAGTTAATTTAAATATTAGGAAAAGTGAAATAGGAGAAGAATCATAAAAGTGATCATTAAAAAGGAAAGCAAACATGCTATAAAGAGGAGCAACCAAGATTGTGTCAAAAAATAGAAGAGCAAAAGATTAATAAAATAATAAACAGTGCTTAATACAAGGACTCCACATTTGCTTTCCATCCCCATCACACACACAGACACCAATAATAATAATAATAATAATAATAATAATAATAATAATAATAAAATAATAATAATAAATAATAAAAGACTGATCAATTATTAGTGGCAGCAAGGGCAAGCCAATGCTATAGGAAGGATCTGGTATAGGATAACACTACAGCAATGCATGCTCTGTGTTTGGCCCACTTTTCCTCTGCATCTTCCAATCTGGGAGGAACTTGACAGCTTTGTGGCACTACAGGGATAGTATGAAGGTAGGGATTGCAAGGTGTTAGGACCTTGAAAAGCCACATGTTAAAAGTAAGAATAAACTAAAAGTAGGCATTTCCTCATGGGGAAATGCTGCTCAGCCCAAAGTGACCTTTAATGCCAAAGTTAGTTTAAATAGTTCTGGAGTGCCAGTGGCTCCAGGTACAAACAGAAGCAAAGGTGTGTTCTTTTTGTAGGCAGAATGCTTCATCTTAGACTTTAAATTATTTCTGTAAATACTTTTTAAAACACAATGTTTTGCATGAAATAAAAATTAACCACCAACAGAAGGAATAGGCAAAAATATGAAGAAAATTGCAGAAAATATTCACTAGAAATAAATCAACAGGGAGGGGCTTCAGAAATTGGAGTTTTCACAAGCAGATCTTTAAACACTTAAAAGCAATAAATTTGAAAGATTCCCAGAGGCAATTTTAGGGCAAACTCAAAACACACTAGCAAGCTAACTGTTAAGAAATGTAAAGAGACATTAATGAGAATGGGGATAAATAAGACTACTAATGGGTATAAGTTTCTTTTGGGGACAAATATGTTCTGGAATTAGACACTGTTGATAGATGCACAATCTTGTAAATACAGTAAAACCCACTGAGTTTTATACTTTAAAAGAACAGAATGTTTTAATTGTTTCCTGAGATGCAAGTAGTTTAACATGTAAGTTTCACCAATGATTTCTAAAACAAATCATTTCAATCTTTCCAGATTTATTGAGACATAGTTGACATACAACATTATGTAAGTTTAAGGCATACAATGTGGTGATTTGATACATGTGTATATTGTGAAATGCTTACTACAATAATGTTAGTTAACACATATGTCTTTCACATAACTTCTTTTATAGTAAGAACATTTAAAATATACTCTATGCAACATTCAAGCATGTAATACTATGTTATTAGTTATTGGCATAAGGCTATATATTAGATCCTTAGAACTTATACTACAAGTTTGTGCCTGTGGATCAATATCAGATTTCCACAATAACAGAGCCCCATGGCAATAACCAATCTACTGTGTTTATGACATCAAATTTATTTGTTTATTTATTCAATAATATTTTTTCATTAATTTTTTTCAGTACAGTCAACATACAACATTACATTAGTTTTAGTTCCACAGCCCAACAACTAGATACCATACACTTACCAAGTTTTCATTCCAATAAATCCCATACTCATCTGACACCATACATAGCTACTGGGCACTGCTAACTATATCCCCTATACTGTACTTTACATCCCCATGACTATTCTGTAACTACCAATTTGTACCTCTTAATCCCTTTATCTTTTTCAACCATCTTCGTAACTCCCTGCCATCAGGCAATGGTAAAAACATTTTCTATAGCTATGAGTTTATTTCTGTTCTGATTGTTTATTTATTTTTCTTAGATTCATTTGTTGATATATATGTATTTACTGCCATTTTATTTTTCACACTTTTTTTCATCTTAAAGATTTAACATTCATGTAACACTGATTTGGTGGTGATAGACTCCTTTAGCTTTTTCTTGTCTAGGAGCACTTTATATGTTGCTTAATTCTAAATGACAGCTAAGCTGGGTAGAATACTTCTGGTTGTAGATCCTTGCTTTTCATCACTTTGATTTTTCTTGCTAATTCCTTCTGGCCTGAGAAGTTTCTGTTGAGAAATCATCTTACAGTTTTGTGGGAATGCCCTTGTAGGTAACTAACTGCTTTTCTCTTGCTGCTTTTAATATTCTCACTTTGTCTTTAACCTTTGGCATTTTAATTTTGATGTGTCTTGGTGTGGGCCTGTTGGGTTTATCTTGTTTGGGACTCTCTGTGCTTCCTTGACTTGTATGTTTTCTCCTTCACCAGGTTATAAAAGTTTTCTGTCATTAATATTCACATAGTTTTTAATTCCTTGCTCTCTTCTCTTTCTGGCACTTCTAAGATGCGAATGTTGGTATGCTTAATGTTGTCCCACAGCATCCTTACACTGTCCTCAATTTTTTGGATTATATTTTTTTCTTTTTGCTGTTCTGACTGGTTATTTTTGGCTATTTATATTGAAAATCATAAATTTAATTCTTGGCTTTGTCACTGTACTGTTGATATCTTATAATCTATTCTTTATTTCAGTTAGTATATCCTTCATTTCTAACTGGTTCTTTTTTATGGTTTCCATGTCCTTTTTACACTGTTAAAGTGTTTACTAAGTTTGTCTACTCTTACCCTAAGTTCATTAATCATTCTTGCAACCATCATTTTGAATGCTACATCTGGTAGATTTCATGTTTTTATTTTGTTTAATTCTTTTCTGGAGTTTTTTCTGTTTTTTTTTGGGGGGGGGCTATTTATTTCTCCCCTTGTTTTGGCAGTTGTTTTATGTTTCGATGTACTAGGTGGAGCTGTCATGTCTCTTGGACTTGGTAGTGTGGCCTAATGTAATCAATGTTTTGTAGGGTACAGTGGCACAGCTGGACCTGGGCACTCCAGGTACATCTCTCTTCCCCATGTGTGTACTGTGTACACACTCCTATTATAGTTGAGCCTTGATTACTATTGGCACATGAAGGGGATTTACCCCAGGCCAATAACTGCCAAAACTGGCTAGGACCATTGTGGAGATTCAGCTCTGGAGGGACCAGCCTCACAAAGCAAGATTTACTTCAGTGGTGTTCTAGCACCACTGTGTCTGCCCCTTGAGTGTGTATCTTTGACTTGGTCTGAAGCTACCCAGATAGAGTGCTGTCTGTGGATCCTCCTGAGTGGTGCAGGCCAAGGTCATGCTCCACCAGGGTGGAGCAAACAGTGACATCCATGTTGTTGGAGACTCAGATATGCCACCCACCTGCCAGCTGGTGTCAGGAGGGCTCAGAAAAGAAAAAAATGGCCTCTTCCAGCACTTCTGTCAAGGAGAAATCTCCCCTGAATTGGCTCTTCCTCTGATGCCAGACACTTCATGTCTTCTTCGTATGTCCTAGGTGCCTTTTGAGCTGCTGTGGGCTAGGACTCAAAGAGAGTGACTTTGAGGAATTCTTTGGTGGGGAAGGCTTACATCTCATTTATAAAAAGACAAATGGCCCAATTAAAAGCTGGAGAATAGATATTTCTCCAGTGTTAATATATAATTGGCTAATAAACATGTGAAAAGATGTTTAACATCACTATTAATTAGGGAAATTCAATTCAAACCACAATGAGTTACACTTAATGCACATTGGGATAGCTGCAGTCAAAGAGACAGACTATAACTGGTATTGAATGTGAAGATGTGAAGGAATTGAAATGCTTATACATTTCTCTGAGAATATAAAATTGTGCAGTCATACGGGGAACAACTTGACAGTTCCTCAAATATTAAACATCAAGTTCTTCCTATATGAATAAGCAAGGTTTATTTAATATTCAAATTCAAACTATGTAATCTACCATACTAATGGGCTAAAGAAAAAAATATATAGTTTATCAGTTGATGCAGAAGGCATATTTAATAGAGAGCTTCTACAAAGAAATTTTAAAAACATACCTAACGTCATACATCCAGTGTTAGAACAAATGGTATCTCCCTAAAATAATAAACAAGGCATAACTTCCACTTGCATCATTTTTATTCATCTAAGCACCAAAAGATAAAAGTCATTCACAATGGAAAGAAGTAAATGAAACTATCCCTATTTGCCAATGACAAATATGACTGTGCAGAAAATCACAATGGCACTTCTAAAAACTCCTTGAAATAATATGTGAATTTAGCAAGACATAGGACACAAGGCCAACATGAAATTCATTTACTTTTTGTATACAAACAATAAAAAAATAACATGATGAAACAAAAAATTTAAAAATACCATATGAAATTTTTCCAAGAAAATGAAATGGTTTGATAAAAATGTAACAAGATATGTACAGGATCTATATGCTAGAAATCACAAGAGGTTGCTAAATGAAAACAGTCTATTTGACTACATGGAGAAACACATCATAATAATGGATTCATGGATTTTATGAGTCATGGAAGAGTCAGCATAGTAAAGATGCCATTCTTGCCCAAAGTAGCCTATAGACTTTAATGTCTATCAAAATGCCAGCATTTATTAATGGTTATAGGTAAAATTATTCTAAAGTTTATATATCAAAGCTCCAGTTTTGAAAAAATAAAACAAAATGAAGTGGGAAGAATTTGTATTTCCAATTTTCAGCCTTAATATTTAGCTACAATATTTGAGACAGTGTGGCATTGGGAGAGGGAGAGATAAAAAGATAAATAGGACACCATGTAATGGAAAACCCAGGAATAAATACTCATAATTATACCCATCTGATTCTGAAAAGAGTGTGAAAGCAATTTATTTAAGATAAGATAGGCTTTTCAACCAAAATACGCCCTGGCTGGTGTAGCTCAGTGGATTGAGCGCGGGCTGCGAACCAGGCATTGCAGGTTCAATTCCCAGTCAGGGCACATGCCTGGGTTGCAGGCCATGTACCCCAGCAACTGCACACTGATGTTTCTCTCTCTCTCTCTCTCTCTCTCTCTCTCTCTCTCTCTCTCTCTCTCTCTTTCTCTCCCTCTCTCCCTCCCTTCCCTCTCTAAAAATAAATAAATACAATCTTTAAAAAAAAAAAAGATAGGCTTTTCATGAATTCATGTTTAAGCAATTGGATATGAACAAGCAAAAAAAAATCACTGGGCTGCACTTGCACCTCATAGATAAACTAACTCAAATGAACTACCGACTCGAACATCAAATGTAAACTATGAAACAAAACAAACAAACAAAAAGGAGTATATATTTCAGATCTAAAATTGAACCAAGAACTCATAGTATTAGCACCAAAAATGGGATTCATAAAAGGAAGAATACATAAATTAGGTTTCATGAAAATTCAAAATACTATGCAAAATACTTACGAGGATGAAAAGACAAACTAAAGACAAAAAAATTGGAAAAATAGTATAATATCTAGAACATATATCTAAAATCTCCTAAACATTAAAAACAAACACTTCAAGTATAAGATGGATAAGAGATATAAAGAGACGCTTTACCAAATTGATATACAGATGATAAATAAGCACATATAAAGATGTTCAATGTCATTAGCCATCAGAGAAATGAAAAATGAAACCACAGCAATGTATCTCTACACACCTCTCAGAATTGCTAAAATAAAAAAGAGTAACAACACCAAATGCTGGTGGAATTAAGAAAAAGCAGATGACTTAATATCACTAATAGAAATATAAAATAGTGCAGTAATTCTGGGAAGCAGTTTGGAAGTTTCTCATAAAGTTAAACATAGACACCTCTCCCCCAAATTGCACTCCTGGACATTCATCTTAGAAAAATATAAAGTATGATTATATAAAACTCTGTTAACAAATGGTCAGAGCAGCTTTCTTTATCTGTGACAGTCAAAACTGAGAAATAACCTAGATGTCCTAATGGGTGAAAAGTTATCATAAATACCAGCCAGCAAGAAAAAGAAATGGAATGTTGAAACACAACATGTATAAATCCCAGGAAATTATACCATGAAAAAAAAAAGGCAATTTCAAAAGGTTGCATATTGTATGTTTCCCATTATATTCTATTTGTGAAATACAAAATTGTAGAAATTGAGAATGTTTGTGGTTGTCAGTTGTTTGTTGGCAGGGGGTGGTGGTGGGAGTTGGTAGGAAATCAATGTTACTACAAAAGGGCAACAGGAGTGTTCCTTAGGTGATGGGACTTATGTAGATGAATGTAGTCATGGATACACAAATTCACACATGATAATATTACATATAATGAAGTATATGCAGATACAAACAGGTGCAAATATAACAGGATATTCAAACAAAATAGGTGGGTTGTACTAATGTCATAACACAAGTTGTGATATTGCACTAGTTTTTTCAAGGTGAATTGTGTAACAGGTACAGCATATCTCTGTGTTAATTATTACAGCACATGTAAGGATTTTAAATTGTTTCAATAAAATTAAAATTGCTAAAATTTTACTCAAAAAAGTTTTATTTAAAAAAAGTAAAGTATGCTCAGCATTAATAGCTATCAGAGAGATGCAAAATAAAGTCACAGTGTGATATTACTTCACACTGGTTGGAATGGCCATCATTAACAAATAAACAAAGAACAAGTGCTGGTGAGGTTGTGGAGAAAAGTACACTCTTGGTGGGAATTCAAATTGGTGCAACCACTGTGGAAAACAGTATGGAATTTCCTCAAAAATACTAAAAATGGAACTGCTTTTTGACCTGGCAAATCCATTGCTGGGATCATACCCTAAGAATCCTGAAACACCAATTTGAAAGAATCTATGCACCCCAATATTCATAGCAGTGCAATTAACAATAATCAAGTGCTGGAAACAGCCTAAGTGCCCATCAGTAAGTTAGTGGATCAAAAAACTGTGGTACATTTACACAATGGAATACTATGCAGCAGAAAGAAAGAAGGAGCTCCTACCCTTAGCAACAGCATGGTTAGAACTAGAGAGCATTATGCTAAGTGAAATAAGCTAGGTGGTGAAAGACAAATACCACATGATCTCACCTAAAAGTAGAACCTAATCAACAAAGCAAACAAACAAGCAAAATTCAACCAGAGACATGGAAATAAAGAACTGAGAGTGACCAGACAGGTGGGGTGAGGGGGTATGGGGGGAAAGAAGTAAAGTCAAGGAACACATATAAAGGAGCCATGGACAAAGACAATGGGGGCATTTGAATGTGGGAGGTGAGGGTGGGTAGGGTGGAGGAGAGTAATGGGGCAAAAATGGGTACAACTGTAATTAAACAACAATAATAAAAAATAATACTGAAGAAAAAACATAAAAAAATAAACAAATCTTATGCAGGCAAAATTACTTTTGAATATCCCTCATGTGATCTTAAAGCATGGTACTCATATTTATGTACAACTGTACTGTAAATATGTATAATATATATGTACAAACTGTTAGTGTTTTACCATGTATAATAACTTGCATATGGCAAAACATAATTTGACACAGAAAAAAGGGAAAAGTGTATACATCCATAGTTGTTGCCTTCAATGGCTCTGTGACTTAGTAAGATGATGATACAAATATAAATGATTGCAGTGCAAGGTAGTATGTGGTAAATTATATGAAAAACTATATATGCATATGTATAGTCTTAGTCAAGCTGTTTCTGTCACTCTGATTTTATAAATTCAAAGCAAAATACTTGGCAAAATACAATCAGTCCATTTCTTTCAAATCAAACGCTCTATGTGATAATTTTGTCAGAAAAAATACAAGAAATTATTTTTAGAATGCATTGAATTGCAGGTTAAGAATATTATATTTCTTCTATAGGTGATTA
Organism: Tonatia bakeri; assembly: GCA_004024845.1. Lineage (NCBI taxonomy): Eukaryota > Metazoa > Chordata > Mammalia > Chiroptera > Phyllostomidae > Tonatia > Tonatia bakeri. The sequence goes on from PVIA01003128.1 coordinate 166,847, forward strand.
GAGTCATTATAGGTGTTTTAATAAAGCCAAACAGATGTAAAACAGGAAATCTAATTAAAAATACATGGATGTATGAAAACTCTTTTTTATTCTAAATTAAACAAAAAGAAACAGGAAATATAAAAAGCAAAATTTCTTTTAACCAATAACTGTTTTCTTGTGAAATTAAAACCCAAAAGCCTGTTATCATTGGGGTGCAAAGAAGTCTTCTGTAATTAGGATGTGGAACTATTTATAGTCCAGAAAAACAGATTTGCCTGGTCTCTGAAAGAATAAGAGAGAGGTTCAAGAGCTCTTCTATTCTGTATCCTCAATAAAGAAAGGGACCACATCCCTGCTGAGGACTTTTTGCTCAGTAATTTGCACTGTTTGGAGCGTAAATGATCAATATATGTTTTAAATGAATTATGTGTGCATAGGTACATGAAATAGAATTCCTAAGCTTAGCACCTATTGATTTTGTTTGTCAAAAAAGAGAGGGAAGATGTAAAAACAAAAAGCTGTTCAAGCACTGGTATCTAATGAAGAAAAAGTTACTTTAAATATAAGGGAAATAACACACCCTGGCTGGTGTGGCTTGGTGTATAGACTACTGGCCTGAGAACCAAATGGTCACTGTTTTGATTCCCAGTCAGGGCACATGCCTGGATTGTGGGCCAGGTCCCCACTAGGGGGCTTTCAAGAGGCAGCTATACATTGATGTTTCTCTCCCTCTCTTTCTCCCTTTCCCTCTCTAAAAATAAATAAATAAATAAAATCTTTAAAAAAATAAAGTAAAGATAAGGGAAAACAGCCATGTGAGTTATAAGAGAATCACAGCTCAGCTGTTTGTAGTACTTTAGGGCATATTTAAATACAGTGAAAGTTGCTCTAAATACGCTATTGCTGCCTCTTTTATTACCACTTAGGAACACTCAGAGTAAAAGAAATAGATGAAACTGATTATTTGTTCTGAGGGAGAACATGAGGTACCATGTACCAAATTCAAATCAACAATGAGTACTCTGAGGCTGGATGACTAAGTGAAACAACAACACCCCTGGCAAACATGAATAGAGGAAAAAATTTTAAGAGGATGTAAGAAATATAAAACATTATTAAAATATTTCAGTTTAGGAGTATTAGCCATACCCTTTCTGAAGATACATTATTATGCCAACAAATTGCAAAAATAATGATGGGGACATTTACTGAAAAACTCCAAACAGTGTAACTTTCCATTTTAATGCATCATACCTCTTATGTTTATCTTAGGTTTTCTGAGTTAAAAACTCAGAAAGTTTTTATGTTTATCAAAATCACAGTGAGTTTTTTTCCACTTAAAAATCATGAGTAAACATTTCTTTTGGCATCTGCTTAAAGTCTAAAAGTGTATGAGGAAGATTCTGATAATGAATAAGCAATGGTATTTTAATCAGTTTTAAATTTTTTAGCTGCTTTTGTTACTGATAATATTTATAAAGCTTTATTTTATACCTACATAAATTTCTTATAGCTAATTTTCTTTCCAATAATTAAATTGTAGGCTAAACAATTAAGATTAATTCAGGTTTCTGTGTTATTTTATTATTATTTTTTAATCAGAATGATTCAACAGAGTTTAACTGGGGAGAGTTAGCAAAATATATTTGTGTGAGAGTTTAATTCCCAATTTGACCTAGCAAATTCTATAGTTAAGATTTTAGGGGAAAGTTTCTTGTGTTTATGTTAAGGTATATAACATTCATACTTATTTCTAATACTATTTGTTAATTAATTGGTAACTGTTGTGGCTTTCTCAAATGTTCACTTGGTTAGGCTCTACTACATTTTCCAGAATTCTCTCTTCTGTGTTTTTCCAGTGAGGGTGGGCCACAAAAAATGTTTCTGTAAGAGACTGTGGAGGAAGAGGTTAAGCCACAGCTATTGTGTGGGTCTCATGTGTGCGTCCTTCCCTGCTGCTGACCGCGTTGGCCTGAGGCAGCAGCTGGACTGCAACTGCCATCTTCCTCTGGATTCTTCTTTATTTTCTCTCTTTCCTTAACCATATCTGTATACTTAGCTCCATGTGAAAGAGCCCCAGCTTCCACAAGGTCCCCATACCATCTTTGGTCATAAGTGACAAGAACTAACATAAGTTTCATTTCTTTTTGTGGTCTACAGGTCCTGCTTGACAGTGACAGCTTATTCTTGCTCTCCTTTTATTTTAATCCATCTTTCCCTCCCACTACCTATCCTGTGGGCATTAAGTGATAAACAGTAGCCACCAGACAAAAAGCCTTTAGCCTTGACTGGGAAAGGGATTATGTACAATACTATGTGTCATTTATACTATATATCTGGTAATTATATATATATATATATATATATATATATATATATATAAATTTATGTTTATTCAAATTTTCCATAATGGGAACTAAGAAATTTTCTCAAATTCTTCTTGGATTAAGATAGAATATGAATCAACTTAAAGATGACTAGTATGGAATTTTAGAATATTTTATTGAATAATTCTTAGGTGGTCTTATTATTTTATACAGTCTTTCAGAGAAATGAGAACAGCATTGAAAATACAATTGCATAGTTTTACATAGAGAGCAAATACTAATTCAACATGGTTCAAGTAGATTCTGAAGAACACAGTTGTGATAGAAGTTCTACAGACACATACCTGATCATTCCTGCATTTTTATTCCTTCATTCCATACACTTACATGATACTTACTGTGTACTAGGCACTGGTCTAGGTGCTGAGATACTTCAATGACTGAAACAGAAAAATGCTTTTGCACTTGGGCTTATCCTCAGGAAAGACAGAAAACAAACTATGGTTGTAATAATAAAATGATGTGTGGTATGTTTAATTATTTTGTGTTTTATAAAAAATTGAAGCGTTGATCATGTAATGAGGAATGGGAAGATTGGAAGCGCTTAATAGCGACAGATGCACATTGCAATTCCAAACAGAAAGGTCAGAGTGTAGGTTTCCTGGAGCAGACTGGCATTTAAACAAACAGACAAAGAACAGCCATAACAAGGCACTAAAGTCAATTCACAAATCATATGTTTGAGCCATGGGAAGGAAGCCAGAATAGTTTAAATGAGGGAGCAAGAAAGGAAAATGTTGAGAAAGGAGATCAGAGATTTAATGAGAGGACTATTGGGAACAAAGTTACATAAGGACTTGGGGATTATTTGAGTGAATTGGGTATCTTCAACTAGGGCTTTTGTTTATAGTGTACTGAGATGGGGAACCATCCCTGAGTTTGAATTGAGTGTTAATATGGTCAGATCAAAATATTTTCAAAAGTTCATTCTGGCTGTTGCAGCAGGAATTGGCTTTAGTAGGGTCCAGTCCAGTCTTGAAGACGAGTAAGAGACTTACATAGCAATCACGATGACTTCTGACCAGGGAAATAGCATATGAGGTGGTGAAAAGAAGAGGTTACTTCACTGATGTATTTATAAAGGAGAGGCAGCAGCATTTCTTGATGGATTAGATGTGAACTGTGATTGAAAAAAAAGGAGTCACGAATGATTCTGTAGCTTTAGCCATGAAAATCAGGAAGGATGGAGATGCTATCCCTGAAGATAAGGAAGGTTGTGAATGTAACTTATTCTGGCAGTATTATCAGGTATTTATATTTAGTAGGTTGAATTGGAAATGCTATTAGAGAACCAAGGTAAGGTTTCCAATAGAGGTAAAATATCATCTATCTTCTATCTATCTACCTATCTATCATATATATAAATGATAAGCCAAGAAGATATAGGGAAATTCACATTTACAAAATTAATAGGAAACCACTATATGTTGGAAAGTATGATTTAAAGAATTCACAAGCCATAATATATCAGGAGAGGTTCTCTCACAATTAAACAATTTTTTCAAGGACATATTTATTGCATGGAGGAAAGTATTCCTGTGTATTATAGTAATGCTTCCTTAGTCAATCCATGAATTGTGAGATAAGATTTGGTGGTATCTCACTGTCATTCCCCCACTCCTTTTCTCCTAAACATGCAATTTGTACAGGGAAAGATTTATTCATCATTAAAGCAATACTGATTGACAGGTATTGCTCTGGGGGCTGAGATTGGACATGGAACAGAGAAAGGCAGTGTGACTGGAAACTTACACTCCAGTAAGAAGAAATGGATAATAAATACAAAAATTGGTAGTAAAATATATTGTCTTTGCTGTAAAATAAAATAAAATGGTTAAGGAAGTAGAGAATAACTCAAGATGACATGCACTGTTTTATTCAATGTATAGGGAAAAAATAAGAGTATCTCAGTTCCATAAAGGAAAAAAAAAGAATTGCTAGGAAAGGATCCAGGTAGCTTTTAAAAAGCAATTTGGCCAAGGCCTATCTGGAGTAAAAGGATGGAACAGGATATTGTTTACTTAGCCAGACATTTCTGACTTGTACTTATGTCTCTTTAAAAATAAACAATTGTTTTAATGGATATACTTTATAAGAACAGTTTTTAGGTTGAGCAGATAGCACAGAAACTTTCCATACACTCTCTTCTCCACAGTCTACCTTAATATTAGCAATTTGTATTAATAGAATACATTTGTTAACATTAATAAACCAATATAGTATTATTAACTAAAGTCCATAGTTTATATAAAGATCAACATTTTCTGTTGTACAGGTATATGGATTGTGACAAAAAATTAGTGTCATGTATCTGCCATTACAGTATAATACACAATAATTTCACCCTAAAAGTTCACTGTGTTTCACCTATTCATTTCCTCCAAAAATCCCTTGCAAGTATTGATTTTCTTATTATCTCAACAGTTTAGCCTTTTCCAGAATTTCATATAGTTGGAATCATACAGAATATAGCCTTGCAAGACTGTCTTTGTTAACTTAAGGATTTCCTCATTTCTTTCTGTAAGTAGATCTTTCATTTTTTCATTTCTGAATAATATTCTGTTTACCATAATTTGCACATTCACCTATTTAATGGCATCTTGGTTGCTTCTGGTTTATAGTGATTATGAAAAAGGCAAAAATTATTTCTGTGCAGTTCTTTGTGTAGACACATTCTTTCAAATTAACTGTGTAAATAATTTAGGATTAGAATTCCTGGGTCATGTGGTAAGACTATATTTAGCTTAGTAAGGAACTGTCAAACTGTCTTCTAAAGGGGCTGTACAATTTTGGATTCCAACTGTCAATCAGTGAAATTCCTGTTATTATATTAGACATACTCACCATCCTGTTATATTGTCAGTTTTGTTGGATTTTAACCTTTATAAGTATGTAGTGGTGTCTCACTGCGCATATAATTTGCATTTTTTATTTTGGGCTCTCTGCTCTGATCCACTGATCTATGTGAATCATGAAGTCAAACAGTTTGTGTCCAATTATGTTTTCAGTATTGGTTTGGTTATTATGGGTATTTTGTGTTTTATGTAAACTTTATTATTATTTTTGCATATGAAAGAGATTTTATTATAAGCATTCTATAGATGAGAAAACTGAGGCTCAGGTGGGTGAAATAACTTACCCAAGTCTGACTACAAGGAAAATATTCTTTCTACCACACCAGACCTTCTCTCTTATGTTCCTGATAGTTCAATATCCCTACCCTCTCTGTTTTTCTTAAACTTATTTTTAACTATAGTTAACATACAAAATTAAAGTAGTTTCTGGTATACAACATAGTGGTCCAAAGTGATTCTCCCAATAAGTGTAGTAACCATGTGTCACCATACATAGGTATTACCATATTATTGACTCTTCCACATGCTGTACCTCACAGTCATGTCTTATTTTACAACTGGTATTTCATAACTTCTTTTTTTTTATTTTTTTAAAGATTTTATTTATTTATTTTTAGAGAGGGAAGGGAGGGAGAGAGAGAGAAACATCAGTGTGCGGTTGCTGGGGAACATGGCCTGCAACCTAGGCATGTGCCCTGACTGGAAATCGAACCTGCGATGCCTGGTTTGCAGCCCGCGCTCAATCCACTGAGCTACACCAGCCAGGGCAACAACTGGTATTTCATAACTTCTTAATCCTCTTCCAATTTCCACCCAACCCACCCTCACCTCTGGCAACCATCATTTTTTCTCTGTGTCTATGAGTTTGCTTTTGTTTCATTTGTTTGTTCTTGATTTATCTTGTTTTTTAGATTCCGCATGTAAATGCAATTATATAGTACTTGTCTTTTTCTGTCTGATATGTCACTAAACAAAATATCCTCTAGGTCCATCCAAGTTGTAGTAAATAAAAAGTTTTCATTCTTTTTTATGACTAGTATTCCATTGTACTCACATGTGTCCCATATCTTCTTTATCCATTCTTCCAGTGTTGGAGGTTGCTTTCATGTCTTGGTTATTGTAAATGATGCTGGAATAAACACAGAAGTGTATATATATTTTGAACTATTGTTTCGCTGTTTTCAGATAAATACTCACAAGTGAAATTGCTAGGACATAGGGTAGTTCCATAGTGACTGCACTACTTTGCAATCCCAGCAACAATGCACGAGGGTTCCCTTTATTACACACCCTCACTGTCAGTTATTATTTGTTGTTGTTTTGATGATGGCCATTTGACAGTTGTGATGTGATATCTCATTGTCGTTTTGATTACACTTCCCTGATAATGAGTGATGTTCAACATCTTTTTGTGTGTCTGTTGGTGATCTATATGTCTTTTTTGGAAAAGCTTATTTAGGTCCTCTGCCCATTTTTAATAGATTGTTTGGTTTTGGGTTGATTGTGAGTTGTATGAGTTTTTTAAATATATTTGTGGTATTAACCCCTTATAGGATATATCATTTGTGAATATCTTCTCCCAGTCAGTAGGCTGCCTTTTTGTCTTGATAATGGTTTCCTTTACAATAAAAAAAAAAAAAAACTTTTTAGTTTACTGAAGGGCCACTTTTTTTATTTTTATTTTTGTTGTTTTTGCCCAAGGGAGATGTCAAAAAAATTTCTGAGACTGGTATCAAAGAATTTACTGTCTATATTTTCTTTATAGGAGTTTTATGGCTTCAGGTCGTAGGTTTAAGTGTTTAATCTGTGTTAAGTTGTGTGTGTGTGTGCGTGTGTGTGTATTGTATAAGTAGTCTAGTTTCAGTTTTTTTACTGTATCTCTCATTTTCTCATCACCATTTATTGAAAAAACTGCTTTTTCTCCATTGTATATTCTTTCCTACTTTGTCATAGGTTAGTTGACTATGTAAGTGTGAGTTTACTTGGGGACAGTCTATTCTGTTCCAGTGATCTCCATATCTGTTTTTGTGCCAGTGCCATTTTGGTTTGCTTAGGATAGGTTTATAGTATAGTTTGAAATCAGAATGTGTGAAATATCCAACTTTTCTCTTTCTAAATATTGCTATGGCTATTTGGGGTCTTTTGTGGTTTCATACATTCTAAGATTATTTGTTCTAGCTGTATGAAAATGGTCACTGGTATTTTGATAGGAATTGCATTGAATCTTTAGACTACTTTAGACTGTATGAACATTTTAATGATATTAGTTCTTCTAATACATAGCATACTATTTCCTTCCATTTTTTTGTGTCTTCTTAAATTTCGTTTCATGAATGTCTTATAGTTTTCAGAGTACAGGTCTTTTACTTCCTTAGATTTATTTCTATGTATTTTTTGCTCTTTATGCAATGGGAAATTAATTATTTTCTTAATTTCTCTTTCAGTTAGTTATCTCTGTATAAAAAAGCATATTTCAAAATAATAATTTTATATCCTGCAATTTTACTAACTTCATTTATTAGGTTATAATAGTTTATTTTTTGTGAAATCTTTAGAGTTTTATATATAATATGCCTTCTGCTAAGAATGACAATTTTACTTTTTCCTTTCTAATTTGGATACCTTTTATTTATGTTTCTTTTCTGATTGCTGTGGCTAGGACTTCCAAGAATATGTTGAATAAGGATAATATGAGTCCCTTTCTTTATTTTGTTCCTGATCTTAGAGAAAAAGTTTTCAGCTTTTCTTTGTTGAGTGTGAAGTTATCTGTGCCTTTGTCACATATAGCTTTTATTATTTTGAGGTATCTTCATTCTATGCACACTTTATTGAGGGATTTTGTCATAAATGGATGTTAAATTTTGTTGAATGCTTTTTCTGTATCTATTGAGATGATCATATGATTTTATGCTTCATTTTGTTTATGTGATATATCACATTGATCTGCAGATATTAACCAATCTTGCATCCCAGAAATAAATCCCACTTGATCATAGTGTATGTACTTATTAATTTATTGCTGAACTTAGTTTGCTAATATTTAGTTGAGGACTTTTGCATCTATGTTCATCAGGGATATTGGCCTGTAATTTTCTTTTTTTGGAGTGTCTTTGTAAGTTTTTGGTCTCTGGGTAATGCCTTCCTTGTAGAAAAAATTTGGAAGCTTTTTCTACTCTTCAAATTTTTCTGGAATGATTTAAGAAAGCTATATATTAATTCTTCTTGAATGCTTGGTAGAATTCACTGTGAAACTCCCTAGTTCTAGACTTTTATTTGTTGGGAGGTTATGATTATTGATTCAGTTTCATTTCTAGTAGTTAATCTGTTTAGATTTTCTGTTTCTTCTTGATTCAGTCTTGAGAGATCATGTTTTTAGGAATTGATCCATATGTCCTAGTTTGTCCAGGTTGTTGATATATAATGGTTCATAATATTCTTTTGTAATCATTTGTATTTCTGTAGTGTCAGTTGTTACTTTTCTTTCATTCTTGATTTTATTTATTTGAGTCCTCTCTCATTTTTTCTTGATGAGTATGACTACAGGTTTACATATTTCACCTTTTTAAAATAATTTTTATGAGTTTATTTCAGCCAAACTGATAACAATTGCCAGGAAGCAAAACCTCAATGAATTGAGGAAATGCTCCAGAAAATGGCAGTTTTGCACCTATTTTTATTATTATTTTATTTTATTGAGTATATTTTATTGATTATGCTTTTAAGGTTGTCCCATTTTTCCCATTTGTTCTCCTCTACATGCTAACCCCATTCACCCATGGGGTTCATATCCATGGATTGTACGTATAAGTTCTTTGGCTTCTCTATTTCCTATATTATTCTTAATATCCCCTGTCTATTTAGTACCTACTAATTATGCATCTTATTCCCTGTACCTTTTCCCCCATTCTCCCTATATATCCAGCAAAGCTATCATTTAGAATTGGAAGGCAGATAAAGTACTTCCAAGACAAGGTAAAGCTAAAGGAATTCATCATCACCAAACACTTATTATATGAAATGTTAAAAGGATTTATCTAAAGAAAAGAAGATCAAAACTATTAATAGTAAAATGACAACAAACTCACAACTATATTACATCTTTTTAATGAACCACTTTTTACTTTTGTTGATTTTTTTTAAAAAATGTGGTCTCTATTTCATATATTTCTACTCTGATCTTTTTCACTTCTCCTTTATTCTCACTTTTGGCTTTGTTTTCATATTTCTAGTTCCTTTTGGTGTAAATGTAGATTGTTTATTGTGATTTTCCTGGTAGTTTGATGTAGGCCTGTATAGGTATAAATTTCATTCTTAGACCTATGTTTGCTGTGTCCCAGGGGTCTTGTATTGTTGTTTGCTGTTTTATGTTTCTCAACCTATGTTTTGCTTTTCTTCTTGATTTCTTCATTAACCCACCAATTGTTTAGTAGTACATTGTTTAGCATCCATGAGTTTGTGTTTGTACTAGTTTTCTCTTGGGCACCCGCCCTGCCTCGTCTCAGAAAGCTGTAACCCCCCATGGCTTAGGCTGAGTGAGAGACCTCCGGACCAGGAGCCACTAAGGAGACAAAACTTATATCCCTGGCATGAACACTGCCTGTTCAGTGCCTGGCCTTCAATGCTTGATCAGTTAGCCAACAACAGGTAAGATTTCCCATAAAGGGGATCACTTGACAGGCATGATCACAAGGAGGCCTCAGGGAAGAGACTCTGGGCTGTGGAAATGAAGGGGTGATCGACATCAACCCCTCCCCTCTCTGCCCCCTCGGCTTTGTCAAAGCCTGAGTCCTTGTTCTTAGATGTGAAAAATCCAAGTCTCTTGGCTGCCTTTGTCACCTCTGCCCAACTCAAGCCTGCAGAAATAGCAGAGGTGTGCAGCCTAGACCAGACCCAGCGGACCCCCGGGGTAATCAGGCCTGGGACACAGAATATGCAAGATCCTGTGAGACCTGTTTGCTGGAGGATGTTATTAAATTAGAATTTGAAGACACAGACAGGAAACCAAAAACCGCCTTTGGGCTCTGTAGTCCTTTCAAATGATAAAACTCCAACCTTTGCCCAGAATCACAGCGGGGGTTCTGTCAGCACCTTTGTAAGTCACTATTCCTTTTGATCTTTTCTGCTAGACTGTTAGTCCACAAACTGAGTCTACTTTCTTAATAAAAACCTACTTGGATAGAGAGACGGGGCGCTCTCCACTCTTTCTCTATTCCCCCACAGGACCTGGTTGTCTCTATGTATGTGTTTCTCGTGTTTCAATGAGCCATCCACAGCATCTGTGATCACTGCAGGCCGGTGAGCACGTGTCAGTTTTCTTTTTGTAATTGATTTTTAGTTTAATGTCATTAATTTAAATCCTCTTAAATGCACTAAAAATTGTTTTGTGAGCTAACGTGGTCTATATTGAAAAATGTTACACATGTACTTAAAAAATATGCATTTGCTGATTGGAGTGGAAAGTTCTGCAAACATGCGTTAAATCCATATTATCTAATGTTTCAGTTAAGGCCAGTACTTTCTTGTTGATTTTCTTTTGGGATAACATATCTGTTGATGTAACAGGAATATAAGAGTTCCCTGTTATTATTGTATTTATACCAATCTCTCCCTGTATGTCTGGTAATATTTGCTTTGTGTGTTTAGATGCTCCTAGTTGGGAGCATAGATGTTTATAAGTATTATATCCCCTTGTTGATTGATCTCTTTATTATTATGTAGTTCCCTTCTTTTTGTCTTGCTACAATCTTTGCTTTAAGGCGTATTTTGTATAAGTATTACTACCCAACTTACTTTTTATTACCATTTGCATAAAATATCTTTTTCCATTTCTTCACTTTCAGTTTGTATCTTTCAATCTATAGTGACTCTCTTGTAAGCGATGTACATATTGATTTCTTTAAAATGCCATTCAACCACCTTATGCCTTTAATTAGAACATTTAGTCCATTTACATGTAAAGAAGTGATGGATACGTATATGTACTTATTGCCATTTTATTATATTATTTATTTATTTAATGTTTTAGTTCTCTGTTTCTTCTCTGTTCTCTTTACATTTACAACTTTCTTTATTGATTTGTTTGGGCTATTTTCTTTAACTTTTGTGTATTTATTACACCTTTTTGTTTCACGGTTATCATAAGATTCATATATAACAAGCTAAGTGTACAGCAGTCTCTTTTAAGATTATGGTTGCTTAAGTTTGGACAAATTCTAAAAGCACTATTTTTTTACACACCTACTCATTTAGGTTTTTGACATTATATTTTAAATCTTTTTTGGGTGTGGGTGTATTTGTCTCTCTTAATTTATTATATAAGTAACTCATGGGTTTACAACATTTTTCTTTTCATCTTTATACTTGCCTTCTAGTTGGTTGATTAAATGTAATTACTACATGATTGCCTTTATTAGCAAGATTGTTTTTCCTATATATTCTTATTTTTTAGTTTTGGCCTTTTCTTTTCCACTTAAAATAGTCCTTTAGAATTGCTTTAATGCCAGTTTAGTGGTGAAGAACTCCTTTAACTTTTTCTTAACCAGGAAACTCTTTCTCTCTCTTTCAATCTGAATGATTATCTTTCTGAGTAAAGTATTCTTGCTTGTTAAAACCTCCTTTCATTGCTTTTAGGTATATCATGCAATTCCCTTTTGGCCTGCAAAGTTTCTGCTGAAAAAAAAAATTAGCTGATAGCCTTATGGGAGATTTCTTTTCCATAACTAGCTGCTTTTCTCTGCTGCTGTTAAGATTTTCTCCTTATCTTTAAGTTTTGGCATAGTAATTATGATGCGTTTGCTGTAGGCCTCTTTGGGTTCCTCTCTGGGACTCTGGTTTCTGGACATAGATGTCTCTTTCCTTCGCCAATTTGGGAAAGTTTTCAGCCGTTATTTCTTTAACTATGTTTTCTGTTCCTTTCTTGCTCTATCAAAACATTCTGGGGCCTCAACAGTTCTGATGTTTGTGTGCTTGGTATTGCGCCAGACTTCCCTTAAACTATCCTCATATTTTTTAATTATTTTTTTCTGTTGTTTGTTGACTTGTATTAATGATAGCCATTTTGGCAGGTGTGAGGTGATATCAAATTGTGGTTTTAATTTGCAACTCTTTGATGGGTAGTGATGTTGAGCATTTTTTCATATGTCTACAGGTCATCTGTAGGTACTCCTTGGAGAAGTATCTATTCAGGTCCTTTGCCTATTTTTTTAATTGGATTGTTGGTCTTCCTGGTATTGAGTCATATGAGTTCTTCATATATTTTGGAACATATTTTTCTGTATCCTCATTTTGGCTGTCTCTCTGTATTTGTTTCTATAAATTAGGTGAGACAACAACCTCTCTTAGTCTTGAAGGAGTAGCCTTGTGTAGGAGCATCCTCTTTGTAGATTTCATGTGCCAGGTATCATGGCAAGCCAGCTGGATCTGGAGTGGGCATGGGCCACATGAAAACATGGGGGCAAACCTCACCAGAGCCATCCTGTCAGGCTATTTGAATCTGGAACTGGACCAGCTGTGGGCTATGTGAAGTCCCTGGAACTTGCCTCACCAGGGCTACTTTTGGAGTCAGCTTGGGTTGTAGTTAGAATTGGCTCAGACTTGGAGAGTCCGAGGTTCAAAACTTACTTGAGATGCCTTAGCAGAGTAGCTGAAGCTGTAATTGGACCATGCTTAGTCTATGGGGAATCCCTGGGGCAAGCTTCCCTGAGGCTCAGAGCTGTAGCTAGAGCAGACACAGGCAACAATCAGTCCCAGATTTAAACAGCACTGGGGCTGCTTTTCAAATGTAACTGTAGCTGTAACTCGATGTAACTGTAGCTATATTGGACATAGTCCATGGGAAGACCTAGAGGCAAACCACATCAGTGCCACCTTGATAAGCTGGTTGGAACTGTCATTGGGCAAGCTCAGATCTTATGGAGTTCCAGGGTCAAGCTACACAGAGGCCTAGAGCTTCACCTGAGGTAGGTGTGAGCTTCAGGGAGTCTCAGGAGCAAGCCACACCAGCACTACCGTGGCAGGTTGACTGGAGCTGGAGTTAGAGCTGGCTTGAGCCATGAGGTGTCCCTAAAACATGCAGTCCTGGGACCATGGGCTATAACCAGGATGAGTACGAGCCATATGGAATCCTGTGGGAAAGCCACACTGGGACTGCCTTGGCATGCCTGCTGAAAGCTGCAGTTAGGGAAAGTTGGGGGTGATCAATGCTAAGTCCCAAGCTGTAGTTGGATGTGCATAGGTTGTGGGGGATCCCAGGAACAAACTGCTGAGCTTGTGTGATTCTGGATCCTGGTTTGCACTCTGACAGCCTTAGCCAGCTGGCTAGTGCCTAGATTATGCTACTGCATATCAAGGGAGAGAAGGAGGGAAACAAATGACATTTTCTGGTGCCTCCAACACTGGAGAGAATTTCTACAGTTTCTCTCTAGTTTGACAGATGCTCTAAGATTAGTTATAGATTTCCTTCCCATATAATTTAGATGCCCTTTAAACTACTGTTTTTCCACTGTTTCCCAAGGCAAGTGAATCAGTGTTTAGATCCCTCAGGATCTTTCCTTACTGTAGGTGGGAATGTCATGGTACCTTGTCTCCATCTGTCTTACATGTTCCTATGTGTTCTTTCTCTGTTTTGTTATGCAGAAGCTGTTCAGTCAGTCCTTAGTTCTTCTTCAGGGAGAACTGATCTGTCTGTAAGTATAAATTCCATGTGTTCAGGCAGGGGTTGAGGGGAGGTGAGTATAGGATCTTCCTAGCCACGATCTTGAGCCAGAATTGATTATGTAAACTTTAAAATTGGCATGTCAATATGCACAAAATATCTTGTGATTTTAATTAAAATTGCATTTCATCTCAATAACAGGTGGGTAGAATAATTCTATAAATTTTGAGTCTTCCAGAAATTGGTGAAGTATTCTATACTATCAATCATATCCAGTTGATTGATTTGCTGTTTAATTCAACTATGTTCATAATTTTCTGCCTCCTGAATCTGTCGTTGTTTCTGATAAAGGGTGTTTAAATCTGATAGATGGATGTAGAAGTATTTGACTGTATTAATGCATTCATTCATTTATTCTTGTAGTTCTATAAATTTTTACTTCATGTATTTTGATATTCTGTACATAAACACACAAACATTAAAGATTGGTAGTCTTTCTACATCCCTTTGTAGTTATAAAATTCTCCTTTTTATCTCTGATGATAATCTTTGTTCTGAAGTCTATTTGTTGATATTAGTACAGTTACTCCAGATTTCTTTTGATTAGTATTAGCATAGTATATTACCATTCATCATTTACTTTTTGTCTGTTATATTTTTATTTATAGTGTTTTTTTGTAAACAACATACAGCTTTTTAAATTTACTCTAACAGTGTCTGTATTTTAATTCATATATATGGATCATGGATATTTAAAGTGAGTATTTATATAGTTGGATTAATGTCTACCATATGCTTTCTGTTTGTACACTTTTTTTGTTATTTTTATAATATCTGCCTCTTTGCCTTCTCTTCTTTTAAGTAATTATTTTTTTAAATTCTACTCCCTCTCATTTCCTAGCATATTAATTATAATCTTAAAAATATTCATAGTTCTTGTCCTAGAATTTGCAGTGTGCATTTACAAGTAATCTTACTGCACTTTCAAATAATATCATAACATATCACAATTAGAGCAAGTACTTTATAACCCTTATAGCAGAATATTCATAATTCCTACAATTTTTGTTACAACTTTGCTGTTATTATTTTTTCATATGCAATAATCACCCAGTACATCGTTGATATTATTACACTTCAAAATTTTCTATTAGATCAATAAATAGTATGATAAATAAAATATTTCCTTATTTTTTTGCTGTTTTTGGTGCTTTTCTTTGTATAGTTTTGTTTTACCTATATCATTTTCCTTTTGTCTGATAAACTTACCTCACCATTTTTTGCCAGACAAGTCTACTGGAGAAAATTCCCTCAGTTTTTCTCTGAGAAACTTCACTTTTGAATGATAATTTTGCTGGATATACTATGGTAGTTTTTAACCCTTCAACACTTTAATATTTCCCTCCACAACCCTTTTATATTCATCTGTCTAATGAGAAGTCCAGTACTGTACAATTCTTATCCATGTTTCTCTATAGGTAAAATATGTTTTCCCCTCATATTCTTTCTTTTTTAATATATTTTATTGATTATGCTATTACAGTTGTTCCATTACACCCCTTCATTCCCCTCCATCCTGCATACCCTCTCCAACCCACATTACCCCCACCCTTTAGTTCATGTCCATGTGTCATTCATATATATACAAGTTCTTTAGCTTCTACATTTCCCATTCTATTCTTGCCCTCCCTCTATTTTCTACCTACCATCTATTCTACTTATTCTCTATACCTTTTCCCCCTCTCTCCTCCTCCCACTCCCCTGTTGCTAACCCTCCATGTAATCTTTATTTCTGTGGTTCTGATCCTGTTGTAGTTGTTTGCTTAGTTTGTTTTTGCTTTTATTTTAGGTGTGGTTGTTCATAATTGTGAGTTTGCTGTCATTTGACTATACATGTTTTTTATCTTCTTTTTCTTAGATAAGTCCCTTTAACATTTCATAAAGTAAGGGTTTGGTGATGATGAACGCCTTTAACTTGAGATTATCTGAGAAGCACTTTATCTGCCATTCCATTCTAAATGAAAGCTTTGCAGCCAGATAGAGCAATATGATATGTAGGTCCTTGCCTTTCATGACTTGGAATACTTCTTTCCAGCCCCTTCTTGCCTGCAAGGTCTCTTTTGAGAAATCAGCTGACAGT